>CAUYQV010132109.1:0-20472 GCA_963574575.1 Galagoides demidoff
TCCCAGCTACTTGGGAGGCAGAGGCAGGAGACTCACTTGAGCCCAGGAGTTGGAGGTTGCTATGAGCTGTGATGCCATGGCACTCTACCCAGGGGGATAGCTTGAGGCTCTGTCTCAAAAAAAAAAAAAAAAAAAAAAAAAGAAATAAAATACTGCCTTCTTTCCTTTATCAAAGTTACCTCTGGTCATAAATTTTGAATCTACTCTTCATAGTCATACTTTTCCCACATTTGTGAGTATTAGTAAAACTATACATAGCACTGTATTTTGTGTTTTTAGGTTTACATTTATGATGGCATAATCTGCATTCTGCAGTTCTGTTTATTCAGTAGTTGATGAGATATGTCTGCTGGTAATAAATAGTATATGTCCATGTCATTCATTCATTGCCTAGTAGTTTTCTGTTTTTTAAATATAGCATACTTTATTTATCTGTTCGCTTTCTCAGGCATATGTAGGTTGCTGCTGTCTTTCAGTGACAGGAATGTGGAGGTCTGGCTCAGGTATGTGGCCCTCCCTGCACAGGTCTCTTTGTGCACCTGTGTGGGAGCTTCTTAGAGGCTCATGTCTGCAAGTGGCAGGGGAGAGGTGTGCTTCCTGAAGGCCTATTGTGATTTATCCTTTCACTAGCATTCAGGAGAGTACCTTTATTCCATATTTGTTTGGTGAAGCATTAGTATTTAGTTAGTAAAATAGGTAAAGTGGTTTTGTTTTTTGTTTTATTTCATAGTGGTTTAACTGCTGTTTAACTTTGCAAATTTCAAATTCTTTTTCATAACATTAGAGAAAGAAAGACAACACAATAAAAAATATACTTGTGAATGAGCAACAACAACATGGAATAAAATAGAAGACACAAAGGTAAAAAGCTTTTGTTGTCCTCCGTTGAACTCAGGGAGGGGCATCTCATTCTAAAAGGGGTGGTGCGGCTGAAGCTCCTGATAACAATCCTTGCTGAAAAGACTGCACACTGATCATTTTCAGCCCTAAACACTTAGTCTGCATCAACTTGAACTGATGTTTTTTGAAAGTTATATTTTATAAAATGAAGTTGATAGCTAGGTTCTGGATTAAATAGCTTAAGTGACTAAGAATCAGCTTTTACAGTCATTGGATTGACCATCCTGACCGCTCTGAACATCTTTTTGAACCTCTTTTTCCTAGAACAGATGTGATTTATTTTATGTGAAAACCACTTTTTAGCAGCAGTAAAGCCCTGGTTTTGTCAGAGGGGGCACAAAGCATCATGGATCACCCTGTTTTCTTTTGGCCGTGGGTTCCATTTTCTTCTCGGCTCTGCAGCAAGAGGCCTAGTTCCTTGCCTTGCTTTTCCTTTAATATATACTATAAAGAGCAAACCTTACACTGCTTTTTCAACCTCAGGTCTCTTCGGTTCATCTTAAAGTGTATTCAGCTGAAATACCCACTCAAATTTAGAATTTATCTTGGCTAATCAGATGTGTGCCATATCTTTTGCCCAAAGTCTCTCTTTCCCCTGCCAAATATTCTTACTGTTGGGAGTATCTTTTCAACTTACCCGGTACTAAAATCTCTGAATACGGTTAGTTTTAAAGTCTTCCACCTGGGTACTACTCACTGCCCTTGTCATCAAAGTATCACCTTTTCCTCTTCCTTCAGCCCCTTCCTTTCTGCCTTCATCTGACCAATGGGATATGTTAAATTATAAACCAAAAGAAGCTCTGCTCAGGGCTGCTACCTAGAAATCCAGGCACAAAGTGTAGGTAGGAGCAGAGGGCAGGGATCATGTTTTTGTGAGTTCATTATAGTACTGAGCCCATTTGTGAACTCAGTGACTATTAAGCACAGACTACTGAGTGTTCTTTTGTCAGTTATCTGTCATAAATGGCCCCAAACAGATTGGTTTTCCTCAACACAACATGCTGCCAGACTGCTTGAACACCCTCCCCCAGATTAATCAATTGCCGATCCAAGTCCAGGGCACAGGAGGCGAAGCTGAAGACAGGTTGGAAAGTACAGTGGTGAGGGAAGAGTATGGAAGGCATCATCCCCCAGCTGAAAAGAGCAAGCGTAACTTTTGTATTATCTGTTGTTCTTGGTCATCTGCTCTGCCACTTGCCTTCTGTTGTCATAGAAAACTGAATATTGATTGAAATTATTAAAACAAGGAGATGGCAATAATGATTCCATTCCCCTCCTTGCAAGCCTGAGGGATTCTTTTACAGCTAAACAAGCAGCTGCATGGCTGAAAGAAAATATCTAAGAGGTCCAGGGGAAATTAAACTCTAGCTCCTTTCTGTGATCCCCTTTCTATTATTTTCTACTGCAAATTTGTATTTGTGAAAACTTGTGAGTCGTTTGCCATAGGCAAATACTTGTACGAGCCTAATGGAGCATAGAGCAGTGAAAGCAGAGGTTGGCACTCAGGGAGGAAGGCAGTGAATGACAGTGACGGATGGGAGGCAGGCTGGGTGTCTTCTGCAGTCTTTGTGGCCCTGTAGCTCTCAGGAAGGGAGACCAGCCACTGTGGCTTTTCTTCCAAAAGTGATGAAGATATAGCCTGGTGGCCCTCAGTGACTATTGGGCTGACTTTACAAAAATAAAATGAATGGGACAGGAAGTCACATCCTGACCCTCCACTTCATTAATTACATGGGAGTGTAATCAGTTCTAGAACTTAAGACGAGGCCATGGCCATGCTCCCTCTCACTCTGATGCTTTTAATGCTACCATTTACACTTTATTCTTTCCATTAGAGTATTATTACTGATTTTTTTAAAGCACATTTTCTTAGAGGAGTAATGTAAAGCTTTATTACTTATTTAATTCTTGTTATAATAGACTAGATGAAGAGCAAAGGGGACAAGAGCATGCTGTGTGTCTTTAGAGGAGGCCCAGTGTGGTCATGGGAAGGGGAGGCCAGGTGCGGGGTGGGTACAGTCATTCCTCAGAGAGCTTAGGGACCAGGGAGGAATGGATGAAAACACAACACCTCCCGTCCCGCCCCACCTTATATATCCATTCTGAGTAGCTGCATCAAGGGCATCATTAAAAGGGACAAAATAGCCAAAGAAGAAAATATTAAAAAGCAACAAGTTGTTTGATAGCCTATGTTGGAAATGGGAGCAGACACAGTTGTGGGGCAGTGGTTCCAGAACTCCCTTCCCCTGGTAACTATCTATGGCCACACCCCACTGACCATACCCTGGTAGCCCTAAGGTGAGCTTAGGTGAGACTGCTAGCCTCTCTGAACCACACTTTCCCTATCTCCAAAACTGGGGAAGCAGTGCTGACTAGCCGTTGCCAGGATTCAATAATTTGTTATTTACAAAGCCCCAGGTTCGTGTCATGTGTGTGTGATCTGTATCGATTCCCTTGCCTCATGATGACAAGCTGAGAGATGAGGGTCCCCAGTTCTGGTCACTACCCCTTTTCCTCCTGCTTCTCCGACTTGGTGCCTTTCAGCATCATTTAGTGCCCTGAACCTTCTAGCCCCCACAGAAAAGCAGATGGCTCCCCAAACTCATGACCAGAAGCAGGGCATTCACCTTGATTGTCTGGCTCTGGGTAAGGACAGGACAGTTCTAGAGGATAAACTCATCATCTGCTTCAGGGAGTGTCTACTTTCTGGGGGCCCAGAGGTCTGTTTTAACTTCTCTACAAGGTTAATGGATTTAATTGTGTGTTAGATTGTAATTAAACATTCTTCCCAATTAATGATGCTGGTGTAGGAAAAGCCATCAATCCTCCCATGGCTCAGCAAGCGTAGGCTTGAAGTAAAGTGGTGTTTAGAGCCAGTTCTTCTGTCCTGATATGTACTTTTGTGTACGTTGGGTTCAATCAATATTGACAAACTGATCTCTTAGAAAGAAGATATGTGCATTAGACCTTATCTCTTGTCTGTTAAGTAAATCAGTGGCTATGCTTGGAGTATTAGTGTCAGATACTATTCTGAAACATTACTTTGCAAGTCCTGGAAAAGTAGAATAAATTATTTATTGAGAAATTTGGTCATAAAATATCCCCCGATCACTGGAGGCAATAAGATTAACTAAGTAACTGTGTGAAATAATATAAGACTTTGTATCAGTTAATAATGATAAATGAGTAGAAGAGGAAAAGGTTTTTTTAAATAAGCCAGAAACATAATGCTTACTTCCATTGGACATTTTAAAAGATTAGCATATGTTTCATTTTCAGTTATTTGAAATATGCTATTAAGAATTAAGGATTTAAAAGTTTCCCCCAAACATATTTAATCCGTTAAGCATTTGTGCTGTTAAAAAGATCACGGAGGATCAAGTAAGAGCATTTTAAATGTAAATCTTAGAAGCAGAAAGAGCTGCAGTACTTCGTGTGGTGTCCTGCTTATTTTTTTAAGATAAAATTAAATGTCATGTGCTTAGGAAGCCAACTAGAGATTTCTTTTAAAGAAGACAACAATTTAGTAACCCTAAGAAATAGTGGATACTTAGGCGAAGTGGGAATAAATATGCCCATGTCAGAAAGGAGACACAGAAAGCTTGAATCTGCACAATAAGAACTGTCCAAAATGCCGTGGACACTGTTACTGGGACGATTGGGAAAATAAATGTGGACCAACCCTAGGCCCATCTCAAAACATAATTACATCACAAAAAACAATTAGACCACATGGTGGATATTAGGTCTGTTCTCTAACGCAGTGTCCTAAAGATGCTGGTGCCTGAACCAAGGAGCTATTTAAGCTGATGTAATTTTTGCTTGCAATTCTGACTTGTCAAAGAGAAGTCAAAGCAGTACATAAAGGCTGCATGAGTCTATAGTAAGGGCTGGGTAAGGACCTGCCCCATCCTGGGAGCACTTGCTCCACAACTCTGCACATAGTGTACATTAATGGCCTTTACATTTAAAAAGTTCTGTGGAGATTTCTTTTTGTCTGCGTGTTCTGAAACCCAGGAATGCACGAGATGATGGACATTTCTTACTACACGTCTAAGGAAGTTTTGGGGGGTGTAGTTGCCATGTGAAAACCTGTCTGCTCTGTGTAAAGACTTCACTAACTTTAAATATGAGTAAATTAGGAAGATGATGCTTTTACATGTCATTTGGCATTTGAAATAATTTCTATGGCAAGCTTCTAGACTTCCCTCCATCCCTCTCCCTCTTTTTCTCCCTCCCTCCCTTCTTTCCTTCCTTCCTCCCTTCCTTCCTTCCTTCCAAGATAGGAAAAGGTCTTGCTCTGTCACCCAGATTGGCGTGCAGTGGCACAGCCATAGCTTATCACAACCTCAAATTCCTGGACTGAACCAATCCTCCTGTCTCAGCATTCCAGGTAGGTATGTGCTACCACCCCCAGCTGGGACGATATGTATGAGCCACCATGCCTGTCCTGGATCCACTTTTTAAATATTAACAATTTTAATAAATGATAGCATTT
Organism: Galagoides demidoff; assembly: GCA_963574575.1. Lineage (NCBI taxonomy): Eukaryota > Metazoa > Chordata > Mammalia > Primates > Galagidae > Galagoides > Galagoides demidoff. The sequence goes on from CAUYQV010132109.1 coordinate 5,399, forward strand.
GTTAATCTAGTCACAATCGCCCAACCCAAGTAAATATCCAGGATTGTGTACTATAAAAAGTCTTACCTCTCTCCTTGCCATTTAGCATAATATGTAGCACAGAGTATCTCTAGCATAGAATATTTACTTAATAAATATTGTTTAAATAGATGAATTCAGGAGCCAGGGTGAAATGGAATTAAGTCTAAATTAGTTTCTGAATAAGGTGATCATTAAAGCTTTTGTCCAATACAGTTTGCAAAATTGATATTTTTATTTAGAAAAAAGTGATATCAGAGAAACTTACAATTTTTGCATATTTGTTTTATTCCTGTGCACTAATCTGCCTTGAAAGTGGTCAGCTGCACCCAAGAATGCCAGGAAATCACCAGTAAGGTGCTTTGATGTGTGAAAGTATGCTATTCAGGCTGGCACTGCCCAGCTGGTCATCTACCATGTGTCACCTACTTAACAAGCTCCGGTCTATGCTTTAGATCCTTATAAAATTACAAGGACGTCTTCAAGGTCTTATAATCTCAACAAGGATTTATGATATTATTTGACACTTACCACAGAGTAAATACGTAAAGCAAATTGTGGCTATTTCTTGGAGCCTTGACTTTTCTGAGACATGGCTGTGTTTCCCTTTCCTCACCCCATTTTTGGCAGTGATGCTTAGGAATCAGAAAGACCGTGTTCAAATTCCAGTTTTGCTTCTTACCAACTCTGAGAACCTGAGTTGCTTAATACTTCTGAGCCTCAGTTCACTCCTTTAAAATGGGGCTGGTACTGCTAACTCCCAGGACCATCAGTCCCCTAGTCCCCTGGATCTGGTTAGCTGAGGTTTGCTGGAGAGAAGAGCAAGTTCCTTTGGTTTGGCACAGTATTTCTGTTAATACGGTCACTGTTGATGAAAGAGCCCACAGAGAACAAATATGGGTCAAAGTAGACTTCATAAAATTGTGTCGAGTTGCATTGATTTGAATTTAGTAGGCAGGGGGTGGCACAAGAGAAGCAGCTGAATCGGAGGATTGCTGCTGGAGCTCAGCCCCCTGACCGGGGCAAGTCACAGCTGATAGCCTGGCATGAGGGAGCAGACAGCCGAAAGCCAAAATATACTGAACAGGAACGACTCAGAGAGCATTCAGCTTCCATGTGCTGGAGGAGCAAATCGTCTTTACATTTCTGAGTAGCTCTTGAGGCTGTTTTAAGCAGAACATGATAGCTAATGTTTAAATTATGCTCGGTCTGTTGTGAATTATTAAGAGAACTTTAAATTGTGCTTGAGATACTGTGTTTAAGAAAGAAGGAAAATCTGAACTATGACTCAGAAAACTTCCCATTAAAAGGAGCAAGAGCGTCTATATTGTATTATATTTAAGACGTGGATGTCTGGATTAAAACTAACAACAACAAAAGAGCTGAACCTGGTGTTCATTTGCAAAAGGTTCAGTCAGACAAAGCTGACCTCACATTCACATTCTGGCTTCCCGAAACTGGGTTTGGCAGCAGTTTCCTTAGTTTTCAAATGGAAATAAAAATACTACTCACCCTAGAGCTGGTAAGAGGTTTAAATCAGATAAACCAGGGAAAGCACTTAGCACGGTGCCTAAGATGTTAGTACGTGCTAAATACATTAGCTTTTATTATTGATGTTGGTGCTATTATCAATGCCACAACTATTTTACCTTTTTAACCTCCCTACCCCGCCCCCCAGAAACATTTAGGGACCACTGCTTTTATATCCCCTGTAGGTCTCTACTCCTTTGTTTGGTCTGTATTTCTTTTTCTTTCTCTGATTTTCTAAACATTGTTTTTATAATGGATAAGTCACTGCCCATTAAAAGCTTAGGAGGAACCAAGTTCCTAGGTGATGGTTGTGCTTTTTTTCTTCATTCTCTTTATTTTCTTGGCTTTATTGGATGTTGGATATTTTCTTGGTGTCCTCTCCATGCATGTTCACAATTGTCCTTCCTAAGTGATAAATATTGTCCGTGCAGCATGACTGCTCGCCACCCACGGTTGATACACTGAAGTATGTATGCTCCTTAGTCTTTGTCCAATCTGCAACTGTATTTTTCTTCTTTCCTCTTGCCTTTTCTGGTTGCAACATTTCTTTGGGTTGAACAAAATATTACAAGAAGATTCCTTAAAATGATACTGCATTTTATCTACTTTTTGGTGACATATTTGTAATTTGAGTGAATTTGTTCTCAACAGAAAGAAGGATTGTGACATTTCTAAATATAAATAACAACCTTTTCCTGTGTCTCATGTCATTCATAAAGCATCACCTTAGGTGCAACAGGCCAGATTTTCAGCTGAAGTTTAGAATGAAAAATTTGAGTTTCAGTCAACATCAGATACTAGTTTTTATTTTGACAAGAGGCTTTCAGTTCTTAGAAATGACAGCTCTGGTTAAACGTTTGATCATGGACAATGTGGGATTCTAGGAACAAGGGTCTGTACTGTCACATCGTACACCTGAAGTATACTATGCAGAGAAGCAGGAGCTACAGAGGGGTTGAGTTTAACTTTTAAGAATGATCAGAGATAAATATTTGACTGATGAATATAATAATTGGACTGAAGGATAGTCAAATAACTGTTATTCTAAATATACTGAAAAATCTAATAAATGGTGAACTTTTCCATTTCTCTAGTAATTCTACCTATAAGAAATTTTAATTCCTCACTTCAGAGTGATCTTTTTAAGATGTAAATGTGATTCTGTCACTTCTTTTCCCTGAAAATCTTGCTTTGCCTAAAACCTTTAATAAATTACAGGGCCCTTGGAAGTTCAGTCTATCTCAGGGAACCAGCACGTCTCAGAGGAGCTCAAAGTCAGCTCCCCACTTCCTTCCTTCACCAGGCATGCTGACCATCCTTCACATTCTCCAACACATCCAGCTCCTCCCGGCCTCAGGACCTTCCAGAATATTTTCCTTCTCTGGAAATGCCCTTTCTCCCATTCTTTATATGGTAAATTCTTCCTCAACCTTCCCTTCCTATCATCACAGATGCTTCTTACAAGGGCCTTCCTTGGTACCGTGATTTAAACTGGGACCTCAAAATTATCATCTTCCATTGTCTCTTGTGTGTTTCTTTAGTATTTTTGCATCTTATTCACAACTGTGTAACTAGTGCCTAGCACAGTGCCTGGCAGATATTGCTAATAAGCCATCAGTAACTGTCCTGACTTGATACATACGTGTACTAATGGGAGATGGCAAGAAATGAGTAAATAATTGGAATGGTGTGTTGTCCTTGTGTCTTTTTCATGTCTAGTTTAATCTGTATCTCTTGAGATTTCCTCGGAGAAACCATTATATTATCACCTTTATTTGTATAGCATCAATATAGACATTTATTGACTCATGAGCTAGAAGGACCAACAAACAAAGGTAATGTAGATAAAGCTTCTTCTTTGACAGAACTCAGTATATGCAGAGGGATAAACATTTATCCGACTCTACGCAGGGTGCCTTGAATAGAACCATATGAGAGGTCTTAAATGTTTCCAAGGGCTTGCTCTGGGGTGACGAGGAGAGAATAGGAGAAGTCTTCCTAGAGGAGATGACACTGAAACTCAGTGGGTTGGGAAGGAGTGAACTTTGCTAGGTGGAGGTGGGAAGGCTGCTCTTCGTATAAAGACTAAAATGAGCTAAGTCCGCTAGGTAGCAACGGGTATGCTGTGTTCAGGAAACTGGTAAGAGTTCTGTGCAGCTAGGGCAAGAAGAGTGGCAGGAAAGGAGAGTGGAAGGATAGGCTGGGCCTGAGGCCTGGATCATTTGGGTGATTTTGCTGAGGAGCTTGGTTGTTACTTGGTAGGGATAGGAGGCTGTGAAATGTTTCCAATGTGTGACAGAGCAGATCTCTATTTAAGATAATGGTGGGCTTGGTGCCTGTGGCTCAAGTGGCTAAGGCGCCAGCCACATACACCTAAGGTGGCGGGTTCGAATCTAGCCCAGGCCCGCCAAAACAACAATGATTGCTGCAACCAAAAAAGAAAATATATATAGCCAGGCATTGTGGTGGGTGCCTGTGGTCCCAGCTACTTGGGAGGCTGAGGCAGGAGACTCGCTTGAGCCCAGGAGTTGGCAGTTGCTGTGAGCTGTGATGCTACGGCACTCTACCCAGAGGGATAGCTTGAGGCTCTGTCTCAAAAAAAAAAAAGAAATATAATAGTGGAGAGGTGGCAATGAATTTTTTTTTTTTAAGAGACAGAGTCTCACTTTGTCACCCTTGGTAGAGTACTGTGGCATCACAGCTCACCCCAACCTCCAGCTCTTGGGCTTAGGTGATTCTCTTGCCTCAGCCTTCCGAGTAGCTGGGACTACAGGTGCCCACCACAGCACCTGGCTATTTTTGTTGTTGTTGTTGCAGTTTAGCTGGGGCCGGGTTTGAACCTGCTACCCTCAGTATATGGGGCCAGCGCCCTACTCACCGAGCCATACGCACCACCCATGGCAATGAATTGTTAAGTTGAGTGGGAAGTGATGTAAGAGGGCAATGAATAAAAGCCAAACCTTGCAGATGTTAGGTTGTTACGGGTAGGGAAATAAGAGAATTTGGGAAATGCAGAAAGTTATAAAAAGGAAAATAAAGATCACAATATGGTATCTAGAAGGAAAAGCAGAGTCAAAGGGAAATACTTTTAGCATGTGAGGGTGAGGGGAACTTGTGGAAAGGATGCAGAAGGATCTTCCTCATGGTGATCGCTTAGTTTATTTCTTTTTGGCAGGTCCTAATTCTATCCACTGAGAGGTATCACAAACTTTTGGGTATTGAGGCTTTTGCATATGTTTTTTTCCTCTCTCTGAAATAGTTTCTCCTGCTGTTTCCCTCCCCTCCTTTTGCCTGACTAACTTTTATTCCTCAATCAGACTAATAGGAATAGTAACAATAAGCATTATCATCATAACAGTCATTGCAGAAACACATATTGACACCTCAGGTTTGTCACTGTGGTTAGCGCTTTCGTTTGCTCTCCATTAATTAATCCTTAGAAGAATCCTATATGGTAGGTACCCTTATTACTTCATTCTACAGATGTAGCCACTAGGGCTTTTCAAGGTCAAGTGACTTGAGCAAATATAAATACCACGATTTATCACTTTCTTAGGGAAGGCTTCCCTGACCACCTCTACCTCCTGAGCCAGTTAGGAACCCCATACAGTGTGATTTCATAGTTTCTAATTTCTCCTTGGATGCTTATTAGGTTAGTACTTGTCTCATGAAAGCTAATCTTTCCTGTTGGACTATAAGCCGCCAAAGGGCAGGTGCTATGTTCGTGTTGTTTCCTGTTTTATCCTCCAATACTTAGCGTCGTGATTACCTGGCACATAGTAGGGTATTCAGTTAACCAACTATTTGATATTTAGGTCACCACCCTTGTAGTGAGGTCGGTCCAGGCCTGTGAGGCACTGGGCTTGGTAAAAATATCCACACTGGATGGGAATACAGTTGGCCTTCCATATCTGTGAGGTCACATCCAAGGATACAACAGATGCAAATTGAAAGTATATTTTTTAAATAAATAAAAAATAACAATACAACAATAAGAAAATACAAATAAAAACAATGCAATATAATAACTATTTATATAACATTATACTGTTTTAGGTACTGAAAGCAATCTAGATTGAAAGTATAAAGGAAGATATACATAGGTTATATACAAATACTATGTCATTTTGCATAAGGCATCTGAGCATCTGCAGATTTTGGTATGTTGGCAGGGGGCAGGAGGGGGTTCTACAATCAATCTCCCACAGATATCAAGGGATAGCTTTACTTGTTAGCTTACTGTGACAGCCCTGGGGCCTGGAGATGAGGACTTTGGGATCTCCTGAGGCTCAGAGGTCTCCAAATCAAACTGTATCTCTTTCTTTTCCATCTCTTCTCAGTTCCCATAATTCCACAGAGACTTCTCATAACTGATCTGATTTTCTAGGCCTCAAACTAGATCACATCCCCATGGAGGTCTAGATGACAGGGACTCCCGACTTGCCATGGTTGATACTCAAATTCTCTGAGCAATTTCCTTTAAGGGTTTCAGGTTTGCTTTTATTCTGGTTTGATCCATCTAGTTTTCACTGAACTTTTAAAGCTTTACAATTTGAAAAAAAAAATTAATTGGAGATCATAGAAAGATGATTTTTCAAGATAATGCTGCATTAAAAGTTGTATTTTTATATTTTGTCTGATGCATTGAATTTAAGATTTTGGAAATTACCGATGGAGAACACTGAGGTTTCTTAACTACCAAGATGATGAGTTATTGATGTTCACGTTTTATGTACAAGTGAGGTTACAAATCTATTTTGGATTTGTTTTGGACCTGTTGCTCCTTTATTCCATTTATCAAAGGAAATAAAAACTATAAAGGCACCAAAAGGTGAGTGTTCTCATTTCGTCAGGTTTTCTTGGGTATTTTGGACCCAACAACCAACATCAGAAGAGCAAACATTAAAATTAATTTAACGTAAGCAAATAGATTTTAGGATTCTATTTTTTTTTAACAGTTCATACAAAGCATTGAAAGGAGCATGGTATACATGTTTTTTCTGGGTTTAAATGTTTTCATTTTGGGGTTTTTTTTTCTTAAAAATTACCAGATCAGTCACAATATTAAGATATTTAAGTTAGGTCAACACAAGATTTTAAATATTGGCTTGGGAACTATTTCTTTAGTCTTTATCTTTGTTTTCCTGTTTATTTATAGACTGGGAAAGGAAGACAGCCTTTCCTGCTTTTTCCGTTTCCTAAAGATGCTATCTCAGCTTGTAATGATTTAACCCAAAGGAAGGAGGCCTTCCATCTACATTTGCAACACAAGACTACCACCCTTAAGAGCTGGGTTAATGGTTTTCAAATACAAGTCAGGTGATTCCCACCATTTCACTTTACTTATAAATTAAGACAACTTTCTTAAAAAAGTTCTTGGCCTAGGGCAGTGCCTGTGGCTCAAAGGAGTAGGGCACTGGCCCCATATACTGGAGGTCGTGGGTTCAAACCAGTCCTGGCCAAAAACTGCAAAAAAAAAAAAGAATGTGTTAGAGCTGCTATTGTAAGAAGAATATGAAAATAGGCAGTATTATAGAAGGACATAAAGGTAATCATTGTAAGCCTTAGTAAAACTGTTGTAATTTTATGGCTGGTCATGTTATCAAATTCTGTTACTTTTGATATGCAATTAAAATTAATATAGCCTGTGACCCGATGAACCTATTCATAAAAACATATTCCAGCGTTTTACATTTATTCATTCAACAGACACTTTTTAAGAGTTCTAAGTGCTCAGGATTCAGTGATAAGTAAGACCCAGCTTGTAGTTTTGGGAAAAGGAGAATGCTTCATTCTCTCCATGCTTATTGAGGGCACCTTCCAATTCACCGTAAGAGCTTCTGTAGCATCTCTTGACCCCCAGCACTTGGAGGAGCCATGCTGCAGTGTCTCTTGATCTTCAGATAGTCAAGTACCATTTTAGCAATCTAGTTAGCAGCAGTAGAAAGCATGGACTGAGACTCATTCATTAACCAGTCATTCCCAATTGTGATAGACATTTGTGGCAAGATCATGACTATTTGCCAACGATGTAAAAATGAAAGCCACATTGCTGGCCTCTGGGGGTTTACAGTTCAACTGGGGAAATAAACAAGTAAACATGTAGGGTTTTATTATCAATGTAGCAAGTACTTTTGTCCTCTTATACTTTTCTTACATTGTCTATTCTTAGATTCTTTTTCTAATCCAGCTTTAATGGTATCAGTAAGCATGGAGAACAGAAGAGAGTACTATAGAGCTGTGGTCCCCAAACCCACCTGCAGATCACATACTGGCCACTGGCCAGTTAGGAACTGGGACCACAGCAGGGGGTGAGCTGTGGGTGAGCAGCCAGAAACTTCATCTGCATTTACAGACACTCCCCATCACTCCCATCACGGCCTGAGCTCCCGGCAGCGTTAGATTCTTCTGACAGGACCGACCCCACCATTACTGCAAATGGGCGGGAACCAGGCAGTACGCCTCTCGGGCACTGAGCATCTCGGGGCTGCTGATCTGATGGAGATGTAATGCACGTGAATTATCCCATCACTGTGGGGATAATCCCTGTCCCTAAGCCCCAACCCCCATCAGAAAAATTGTCTTCCATGAAACTGGTGCCTGGTACCAAAAAGGTTGGAGAGCTGCTCCAGCGATGGTGGATCTAGCAGCTGCATTTCCCAGCTGGGAGCTCTGTGACTGAGTTGGGGCAAATGGAATGTGGGCAAAAGTGATACACATTACATCTTGCTCTGGATGTAAAATCTTCTAAACAAGTCTTCATGACCCTGTTCCTTTTGTGAGATGACCCTGGAGGCCAGGTGTAGGAGATGGCAGTGTTCGCACACAGAAGCAGTTGGGGTCCCTGAAAGACTGTGTGCAGCTCTCTTACCCACTTGTGCATACTGCCCTCTGCTCTGACAATAATGGACTGTAGTATGAATAAGAAGTGAATTGTCATTGTGTCCCTAAGACCCGAGGGTGATTTCTTATAACAGTTAGTCTATAGTGATGGATGTGCTCACCTGTGCTCTCTCAGGCTACCTGCCTGGACTAGCATTAGTACTTGAGGCAGAAGGGAGGGTGCTCCAGGTGGAGGTAACAGTGAGGAGTGGGTGCAGCCAGCGTACAGTGGCAGTGGAGGGCAGTATTTAGGTCTGACACTAGGGAAGAAAGTAAGGGTGAGAACATGGGAAGTTTTGTGGGCCAGGCCACGAGAGGAGAACCATTTAAGGAGAGGGGGAAGCAGTCCAGGGGCTGGAGAGAATAATGGTGGTGGACAAGCAGTAAAGAAGAGGAGCTCACCGGCTCCGGTAATTGGTTTAGAATAGAAACAAATTTTATAGTAGAGATAATTTTTAACAATGGATATGTCCAGTGGCTGTTCCCACATACATGATCTCCTAAAGTATATAATTGTAAACCCTTACATTGATACTAACATGGGCATGGGCACGGACAGAGCCTAGGGGAAGTGAGAGCACTGGGAATGCTTAGGCTGAAGACTGAGAAAGCTCAGAAAGGCCATAATTATTACCTTCAAGTATCAGAAGGATGGCAGGGATGAGGGAGTGGCCCCCAAAGGAGGCTCAGCCTAAGGAAGAACTTTCTGTCCTAAGAGCAATGATAGCTCAGAAGAGCTATCTCTGGCAAAGCGCAGATAGGTGGAGTCTGAACTTGGAGGGCTTGTCGTGGAGGGGGCTTGAGGATTGGATAGGCTGGGATTAGGTAATTTTGGAGGCCTTTGCTTATAGTCTCATTCTTTGATGCTTGTCTGATATTTAAAACTTTTCAAAGGTAGAGCACCAGCCACATACACCGAGGCTGATGGGTTCAAGCCTGGCCCAGGCCTGCTAAACAACAATGACAACTACAAACAAAAATAGCCGGGCGTTGTGGTGGGCACCTGTAGTCCCAGCTACCTGGGAGGCTGAGGGAAAAGAATTGCTTAAGCCCAAAGAGTTTGAGAGGTTGCTGTGAGCTGTGATACCATAGCTCTTTACTGAGGGTGACATAATGAGACTCTGTTTAAAACAACAACAACAACAAAAAAAAAAACAACAAAATAAAACTTTTCAAAGGCTGATATTACTTAAATAAAGTCTGATTTCAATGTAAGGGAAATGGGTGATGCTGAAAAAAAAACTTTCAAAGAAAGAAACCTAACCTTGCCCAAATGTCCATACTCAGAGTTAACTGACACTTACTGCACGTTTTTTTACTGGGGCTAATGAATATGCATTCAGTCTGGTGAGTATGGCTAAATGGACTTGCAATAATATCACTGAATAGTATCTCCAAGAGAATGGTAAACCTTAACAGCAAGGCTGTGAGGTGAATGGAAAGGCAGACACTACCTTCCTCTGAGATACTGGGGAAAGAAACTTTCCCTTAAGTCTCTTATTTATAAAAACCAGATAACTAGCCCAGCTGTTCAGCTGAAACTGTCAGAATTTCTCTCATCACTGCCTCTGCACTGATGGATGAGGATTGGTCTTGCTTACTAAATGTGTATTGTAGCAGGACACAACTTTATTTAAAATACCATTAAGATACAAACGCATTATGGCTACTCTGAAGGCCTTCACTTAGAACATGAATTATGCAAGTACCTTCTTAATAACTGCATTGATTTCCACAGTTAAAAGCAGATCAGATTATGGAATCTGCTCAATACCACTTAAATGTTTATAGATGTTAGACTTGACAAAGATCTTTTAGACACTGATAATTCCTTTCACTTGATCAGAATGCTAGAGATTTGGCATTCTTAGTAACGCTTTGTGATTATTTTTAATAAATTGGGAATACTATATCAGTAGCCATTTTAAGTCTTCATTCTTATTCCATTTTAGTCCCAGAGTCATTGCCTGAAAATCTAGTTATGCTAAAAATCTCAGCAGAAACTTTTGCATTTACATTGATTGGAAGCTTTTATGTTTCTTTTGCAAAGATCAATTTAGTAAACATATCTTAACCTACATGTATGGATGTGTATATTTAAAGATATTTATGAATATTTATAATAATGATAAAATTCAATAAGATTTCGGTTTCTCAGCTGCTTTTAGCCCTGTAAAAGGGCACGAAGGGGCACATTTACTAGTAAGAGAAGAAATCATAGGTGGAGCAAAAAATTAGATCTTGTGTTCTTTCTGGTTCTCTGGAAAGAGTAATTTCCATATAAGGCTGCTCAGACTGCTACAGTGAAATACTAGACTGGGTGCTTTAAACAATTGAAGTGGGTTTTTCCACAGTTGTGAAGGGTGAAGTCCAAGCTCAGGGTAGCATCCTGGTCCAGTTCCAGTGAAGGCCGTCTTCCCAGCTTGTGGATGGCACCTTCTTGTTGTGCACTCACCTGCCCTTCCTCAGTACCTGTGCTTGGGGGGAGAGAAAGAGGGAGAAAGGGAGGGAAAGCATCGTCCTCTTATAAGGCCACCAATCCTGTAGGAGGAGGACTCCACCCTTATGACTCAATTGAACCCTAATTATCTCCTTATAGAACTGTTTCCACATACATCATGTTGCAGGTATGGGCTTTAACATACGAACTTTGAGGGGGCACTGTTCAGTCCTCTAGAGTCAGACTGCCTGAGTTTGTATGTAACCTGGGGCAAGCCCTCTTTCTGTAAGCTGAGAATAGAGATAGTTACTTCACAGTTTATCACATTGAATGAATGAGTTAAGACATGTAGAGTACTCGGAATAGTGCATGGCATTTATAAAGTGCTCAGTAAATGCTAGCTATTATTACTGTTTAATATCTTTCTAGATATTTGAGCCTTTAGCCGAGACTTTTAAGATTTTATTACAATGTGATCTCCAAGTACTTCATTTCATGTTTACATGTTGAATGGTTATTGGTATTAGGAATTCACAGTTCACAGTAGGCCTTGAAAGATTTCCTCCCAAATCTTAAGAGATGCTGAAATATAAGTGAATAAATTATATTTTATTTTAAGAAAGATATTTTATACAATTTTTAAAGCCGTTGTGCCATATTTCCACTTGGCTCTTACCACACACACAAACACATGCATGCTGATTTCCTACTTGTATGATAAAAAATGCAACATGATTGTAGACTTTATTACTGTGGAAATTAAAATACTTCGTTCATAAGAAGATAGTCTGTAATCTTTGGACTCTTCCCATAGAGAGTTTGGGGTCAAAGATACCCCCATTTAGTCAGTGTTCGGAAAGCTAACCAGAAGGCAGTTTGACAGCTTACCAGAAGCTCTGCAGGTAAGGTACCATGGCCTAATTCACTGGCCAATATTCTATTTCCTGTGTTAAATTGAGCACTGGATGGAATTTTAATTGTATTAAGTGGGTGGAGAAAGTACACTTAACTGATTCTCCAATAATAAATTATTTTCATAATTTGCATCACACTGTCAGGCTGTCTGTAGTCGGGGGCTCCTTCTAAGTCTAGGGGAGGAACCACGTTCTCTTTCTGCATAAATCAAGGTCAATTCTATTTGGCAGGCAAGGTTTAAAAAGAAAAATAAAAAGAAGAAAAAGCAAGAAAGAAGCAGCCCAGGCGTTCTCATAGTACCCTGCCTAGCAAGCCGTTGTTTCTTCCTGCCTGCTAAATCCCTGCTGCCTCAGCTGGGCCCCCCTGCTCCATTCTGAGTACATGAACAAGGCAGGGATATCTTACACTTACAAACATTTCATTCTAAATAGTTGTACTTATGTGTCAAATTATAAGACTTTCACTAAAATTAGAAACCTATGAGTCTTTTTACATCTGTGCTCCTGCTTTAAAAAAATCAAAGTGAAATATTTATATAAGGCAGTCTCTAGCTGCTGTAGAATGTGCAGTTTAAATGATCTATCCTTGTAATACTTCTCAGTATTAGGCTGGCTAGTTCTACTAGAAGCCCGAGTATTGTAGAAAATAGAATCAGCCTGGAGTGGGCACCTACAAGTTATACATAAACATAAACTAAGGTGTTCAAATGATATTTCAAATGTAGTAGGATACCACTATTTCCCATACTGTGGGAAAATATAGTATTAAGAAACACTTTGTCTAGGGGAAAAAAAAAATGAAACTGTACATCGATTTCCATACTAAAAGTTAATTTGAATTGGATCATAAAGCCAAATGTAAACTTAGTAAATCTTCTAGAAGATGACATAGGAGGATGCCACTGTGACCTCAGGGTTGGCACATTTTTCTCTTCTTCCACATGATACAAAAAACACAAATCACAAACTTTAAAAATTGATACATTTGACATCATCAAAATCAAATATTTCTGCTTACCAACATATGCCACCTTTAAGAAAATGAATAGACTGGGAGAATAATCACAGCAGATATATCTGACAAAGGACTTGGATCCAGAATACATAAGAATTTTTTTCTTTTTTTTTAGAGACAGAGTCTTACTTTATTGCCCCGGTAGAGTGTCATGGAACCTCACAGGAACCTCCAACTCCCAGGCTTACGCAATTCTCTTGCCTCAGCCTCCCAAGAAGCTGGGACTACAGGTGCCTGCCAGAACATCTGGCTATTTTTTGTTGCATTTTGGCTGGGGCTGGGTTTGAACCCACCACCCTCAGTATATGGGGCTGGAACCCTACCCACTGAGCCACAGGCACTGCCCCATAAAGAATTTCTATAAATCCATCATAAAAAGACAACCAAAGTAAAAACTTGAATAGGCACTGAAGAAAAAAATCTATATGAATGACCAGTAACCTCAAAAAAAGGTGCTCAGCGTCGTTAGACATCAAGGAAATGCAAATTGTAGCCATAATGAGATGCCTTTCCACCCAGTAGGATAGGTAAAATAAAAAAGACTACAAAAACCGAATGTTGGGGAGGTTGTATAGCACCCAGAATTCTTAATCATTGTGGGATAAGATGACCTTACCACATTGGCGAATTGTTTTGACAGTTTTTAATAAAGTGAAACATGCGTTTATCTTGTGTGACCCGGCAGTTCCACCCATAGGTATTTGTCAATGAGAAATAAAAACACAGGTGCACAGAAAGACACAATAAAAATGTTTATAGCAGCCTTATTTTTAAGATGCTATACTAAACACAATCCAAATATCCATTAACAGAACACTGGATAAACAAATTCCCTTTTAATTGCATACTACTTAGCATTAAAAAAAAAAGAACAAACTACTGATTCTGCAACAACACTGATGAATCTCAAAAACATGCTGAGTGAAATAAGCCGTTGCAGAAAGGTCCTTATTCTCTGATTTCATTTACATGAAATCCAGATACAGGCAAAATTCCTCTGTGGTGACAGACATCAGACAGTGGTTGGAGAGGGAGTTGATGGAGGAGAATGAGGAAACAGTCTTATGCAAGGAAATTCCCCATATCTCGTTGTGAGTGGTGGTTACACAATTGTATGCAATTGTCCAAACTCATGAACTGAACACGTGATCTTTGTATTTTGTTCTATGTTAATTATATCTTAATTTTAAAAAAGGTAAAAAGAATCTGTTTTGCCCTGCTAAAATGATTGCAGGCTGATGAGTAATCAAATGTGGGAACCTAGAGGATGTGAGAAGATGTTATATGTGAGATTTCTCAGAAGGTGATGGCTGCCTACAGTATGCACAAATATGTCTGTGCTATGAGTACTCCTCAAAAGAGTCTTACACAGAGTGACCTGCTAAGGAAGTGGAAAATACAGCTTCTATACCAGGGAATCTAGGGACATTTCTGGAGGCTATTTTAGAGTGAACAGATTTGGGTGGTGGGAAGAGGGCTGGGTTGCCAGCAGTAAAGATGGCAACTCTTGTGCTTCATCCAGAGAAGGTGGTACATGGAGATGCTTCCCCCGATGCTTCCTGTGCTCCTTGGCTTGGCAGTCAACTGGCTGATGGAAGATCAGTGAGTGAGTATATATTGAAGGTGGAGCTGAGGTGGAAGCATCTTGACGCCAAGGATGCTGGATTAGTTTTAGGTGTCAGGATTGTTCCTGGCACCCAGTTTCTTGAAGCCAGAGATGTTGGTTCCTGCCTCAGACAGGAGGTAGAGTCCATGTGGTCAGTCTTCCAGATGGAGAAGAACTCCCTTATGTTCACAGTTCTGGGAAAGCATTGATCCTCCCAAGATTGCCTTTCTTAGTCTCATGTAATGATCTCAGAGAGTATTCTTGACCCCAAATGCTTTCTTTCTTTCCTTTTTTCTTTTTCTTTTCTTTTCTTTCTTTCTTTTTTTTTTTTTTGAGACAGAGTCTCACTGTGTCCCCTCAATAGAGTGCTATGGTGTCACAGCTCACAGCAACCTCTATCTCTTGGGCTTAAGCGATTCTCTTGCCTCAGCCTCCCAAGTAGCTGGACTGCAGTCACCCACCACAACGCCTGGCTATTTTTTGTTGCAGTTCTTGTTGTTTAGCAGGCCAGGGCCAGGTTCGAACCCACCTGCCTCTGTGTATGTGGTTGGCCCCCTAATCATTGAGCTACAGGCACCGAGCCCTCTTAAATGTTTCTCAAAGTTCACTGCCATACACAGGCTATAGCTGTTTCTTGGCTTGCATTACTCTAATACATAGTTAATACTC
>CAUYQV010132115.1:0-12157 GCA_963574575.1 Galagoides demidoff
TTTTGATACAATGATTAAGCAAATGACATGAAATTTATGTTAACCAGCTTGATGAAAGTGTTTTAAATTGTATATGAAAACAGCACAATGTACCCCATGTTTGCATTAATGTATACAGATATCAATTAATAAAAAAAAAAAAAAGAACTCAAAGACAGAAATGAACACTCACTTAGGGTTAAGGGTTTTAAGGGTTTTAAAAACCAGTTTCTAAAAAAAAAAAAAAACAAAAACAAAAAATAGTTTCTAACCTACAGACGAAACTTTTTCTCTCTATATTTGTTGTACATAAATTACATAAATACACATATATACTTCTTTTATCATAACTGTTTGAAAGTAAAATTGCAATAACATGCTCTTTTAACCCCAAATACTTCAGTGTGTAGTTCTTAAAAGTGAGGACAGGCATTCGGGATCATAACATTGATAGAATACTGATATGCAAAAGACAGTCGAAAAGCACGTGGTGCCAATTTCCCCTGTCATTACTTTATTTTACCCTGAGCTGTATCTCATCCAGGATCACATGTTGCATTCAGTTCTCATGCCTCTTATGTCTTTTTACCTAGAATTTGTCTTCTTCTTTTTCAAATGTTATTGACATTTTTAAAGACTATAGGCCAGTTGACTGGGACATCCTTCATCCACATTGAAGGACGACATAGCTCCTTCAATACGGGTTCGTCTGGGACTTCCTTCATGATTAGATTTGGATTATATATTTTTTGGTACAAATACTACATACGTGATGATGTTATTTTGTTTCACTGTCAGGGTTTTTAACTTTTACCGCTTGGGTAAGTTAGTGTTCATTTGCTTCCTCCCCTGTGAGGTTACCATTTCCTTTTATAAGATGTTACTATTGCCCCCAAATTTTAGCATCCACTGATGACTCCTGCCTCAATTAATTATAGCTGTGAAAATATGCTGATTTTCTAATGTCCCATTTCTCTTGATGTATTAGCTTGTATTTTACTGTAATGATGAGTTCTCCCTTGTTGTTTGATTCTCTGAATGTACTTGTGAATTCTTATTTTGTTAAACAGGCTATAAGCCATCACTATCATGTTAGTTTGATGCTTGAATTGCCCTGGGTAGAGCTAGTAGGAACCTCTTCAATGTGACGTCTTTCAAGGCAAGTTTAAACTGGTTTTGCAGAAAGTACAAAATGAAATCCAAGGCCATATGGAAAGTACATTTTCCTGTGCTCTCCTCTGCGTATGGATGGGAGGTCAAGCAAAGTTAGGAAAAGATAAACCTAGTATCACAAGACAAAGGCAAAGTCCAGGTTATTAGATTTAACTTACTGTGCTAGAATCCTTCCTCTAGAACCTCACTTTTTCTTGCCTTGAACTTATGGTTCAAATGCCAACCTACACTCATAGCAGGTACTGTGGTCTTCCACTTTTTAACTTTGCTCTTTTCTTATGTTTCTCTCCCTAATAACCTCCCTCTAAGTCTCCCGAACTACTCATCACACTATTTATACAGTCTTTCACAAAAAGCTTGCCCATTCAGTATCATCCACTAGACCACTTTGTCCAATTTGGGGAGTGGGAGAAGAGGTCCTTATGAGCACAGAGTTAGCTCTCAGAATCCAAATTCATCAGATCCAAGTCTCACAGACAGAAGCTGATCACCTTCAAACACTGAAGATCTAAACGGCTCAAGCTCTCATTCATCTGCACAAAATGTTTTACTTCAAAATTCTAAACCCATCTCTATTTTCACATTTGTTGCTATTGGTAGGTGCCTTAGATCAGTGGTTCTCAACCTTTCTAATGCCTTGATGTATTTTCATTGTTACAAAGGGGTCGTGAGAACTGCTGCCTTAGACCTTAGTAATGTTACATATAAAAGCATTCTGTAAAATAGGACCCTTACCCATCTGAGCTGCCCATCACTTGTGAGCTGCCTATAGAAGCCTCTGAAGTCACCAACAATGTCCTTGAGGTCCTTGTTAAGCACGTGGTGGGCAAGGGCATTCACAGCACAGACAACTGTTAAAAAAGGATTTATTTATTGTTTATGTTTTCTTAGGAAGTCCGTAAATTAGAAATGAAAACACCACAAACTGATGTGAACATTTTATGAAAAAATTTAAATCCAAAAGGTATATGCTTTTTAAAATTTCTCCAGATATGTTTTCTGTGGTTGTCAGAACATGTATCACCCAAATAGATAAGCTGTTCATCCATATATATACTGAGCTAAAATTCCTGAGTAGAGGAAACACATTTTGATTGGTTGTCATTGAAAACCATCAAAAAACACTGATCTGAAAGTTTAAATAATGTTCCCAGTTTATCTTCCCACTTTGCAAAGCGTTTGGACAATCAGATCAAAACCCAAATGATGCTACTTCATCATTCCTAAGGAATAAGACATCTCTGACCTTTTTCTTTTCTTTCTTTCTTTCTTTCTTTCTTTTTTTTTTTTTTGAGACAGAGCCTCAAGCTGTCCCCCTGGGTAGAGTGCCATGGCATCACAGCTCACAGCAACCTCCAACTCCTGGGCTCAAGCAAGTCTCCTGCCTCAGCTTCCCAAGTAGCTGGGACCACAGGTGCCTGCCACAATGCCTGGCTATTTTTTGGTTGTAGCCGTCACTGTTGTTTTTGGCAGGCCCGGGCTGGATTTGAACCCGCCACCTTAGGTGTATGTGGCTGGCGCCTTAGCCACTATGAGCCACAGGTGCCCAGCCTTTCTTTTTTTTTCTTTAAGAGACAGAGTCTTGCTTTGTCACCAAGATTAGACGACATAGCTCACTGCAACCCTCAACTCCTCGCCTCAAGTGATCTGCTAGCTTCAGCCTCTCAAAGCCCTGGGATGACACAGGCATGAGCCACCACACCCAGCCTGATTTAAAGAATTAAGAAAAAGAAAATAGAAAATACCATGA
Source organism: Galagoides demidoff (assembly GCA_963574575.1). NCBI lineage: Eukaryota > Metazoa > Chordata > Mammalia > Primates > Galagidae > Galagoides > Galagoides demidoff. Next base: position 2,903 of record CAUYQV010132115.1, read on the forward strand.
ATGAACAACATAACAAAGTATTAAAGATTAAATAAAGACAGGCATAATGGCTCACACCTGTAATCCTAGCACTTTGGGAGCTAAGTGGAGGGATTGCTTGAGCTTGGGAGTTTAAGACCAGCCTGAGCAAGAGTGAGACCCTGTCTTTACTAAAAATGGGAAATCTAGGTGGGTACAGTGGCACAGGCCTTGTCATCCCAGCCACTTGGGAGGCTGAGGCAGGAGGATCCCTTGAGCCCAGGAGTGGGAGGGCACAGTACGCTTTGATGATGCCACTACACTCTAGTCCAGGCAACAGAGTGAGGCCCTGTCTCAAAAGAAAAAAAAAGGTTAAATGAAATTCACTTACAGTTAGCATAATATTTAAATGTAAAATGTTAAAATACATGAGACTATTTTTCATAAACATTACTATGACTTTCTTGAGATATACTATAATGTATTTTCGTAAGTAGTTTGAAGGTTAAACTTAATTTGGGTCAGCATTACGATCAATTATTTTCTTTTTCATGCTTTACTTTAAAAGGCTTTATTGTATTATTTGAGATGAAGAATAAGTAACAAATAATATGGAAAGACCCTCTGATCCTTTGCCTGTTCTAGGAAACATTTAGTCTACGTGTAAATGACCAAAATAATTAGATCAAGTCATTGACTTAGCTTCAAAGCAAGTAACGTATACAAAACATTTTCAAAACTTGTTTGGTGTTGCCATGCCTTCAATACTAAAATTTTCAGGTCATTTAATAGGACAGTTGTAGAGGAGATAGTTTTACTATCAATCAGATTCTTATGAGAACAACACTTTGAAAGTAGAACCGGCTTGGTGCCTATAGTTCAAGTGACTAAGGCACCAGCCACATACACCTAAGGTAGCAGGTTCAAATCCAGCTGGGGCTACCAAACAAGAATGATGGCTGCAACCAAAAAATAGCCGGGTGTTGTGGCAGGCACCTGTGGTCCCAGCTACTTGGGAGGCGGAGGCAGGAGACTCGCTTGAGCCCAGGAGTTGGAGGTTCCTGTGAGCTGTGATGCCGTGGCACTCTACGCAGGGGACAACTTGAGGCTCTGTCTCAAAAAAATAAAAATAATAAAAAAGAAAGTAGAACCACCTGCTTTTAGGACAGGCCTGGGCTCTGTGTGAGACAACTCTCAGGTGATTGTGGACCTGTTGTAGGGTGAAGCATTTGGGGGTAAAGCAGCCATTCCAGGCTCTCTAGGGCTTTTGTTAGTGGGATAGGCATTCAGACATTGACTTCAGACATTCATTCCCTAGAATTGGGAGGAGACAGAGTCCTCCTTGCTCCTTGATGGTTGATGCTCTTGGATTAAAGAAAACCTGAGGAGTCAGTCAGTGACCCAGAGTGAGGTATGTTGTTTTCTACGTCAATCCTCCGTGTCATGGATTTGATTGCTATAAATCACTGACTGAAGCACACCTCTGGTCTGCATGGCAGTACCAAGGGCGTTTCACAAAAGCTAAGGATGCCCTCATCTTCGATGGCTCTAGGACATCTAGGACAAGCAATGCGAATATATTCATCTCTAGAATGTGGATTTTCCTTGCTCAACATGAGGCTGCTGTAAGAAATTAACTAAAATTTGCTACATTCAGGAGAAATCTGGGTTGTGGTGGTCAGACTCCATTGTAGAGAGCAGCCCACTTCAGGTTTGCACATGTGATGGGATGGGTGGGAAATTCATCTGGAAAATATTAGCCTTTGAAGGCTTCTTGCTGACTAAATCCAAGAGTTTTCTCCTGTAACTCTCACTGTGCAGAGACCCGAAGTCCCTTGGGTACTGCAGGACATGCAGTAAAGCCTGTGGATGACCCAGCGTGTCTGAGCCTGAGTGCTGATGTGAGTACTTAAGACTCTATTTAAAAATTCTTTCTTTTTCATCCCTTCTTTCCTTTCTTTCCTTTCCTTTCTTCCCTTCCTTTCTTCTTCTTCTTTTTTTTTGGACAGAGTCTCAAGCTGTCAACTTGGGTAGAGTGCCTGAGTCCTCACAGTTCACAGCAACCTCCAACTAGGGCTCAAGTTACCCTCTTGCCTCAGTTTTTCTATTTTTAATAGAGAGGGGGTCTCACTTTTGCTCAGGTTGGTTTTGAACTCACAAGCTCGAGCAATCCACCCGCCTCAGCCTCCCAGAGTGCTGGGATTACAGGTGTAAGTCACTGCACCTGGCCTCATCTCTTTCTTTTCCTATTTCTTTTTTTAATTAACTTGGTCTAATTGTACATATCATTAAACATGTCTAAACCCACAGAATTTCTAACCCCAAGAGTAAACCATACTGTGAACTACAGACTTGGGATGATTCTGGTGTGTCAGCGTGGGTTCAGCAGTTGTAACAAATAGCTTGTTCTGTGGGGAGTGCTGATAATATGGGAGGCTGTGCATGTACATGGACGGGGTGTATGGGAAATCTAACAGTTTTGCTATGACCCTAAAACTTTTCTGAAAAAAATAAAGTATTTTTAAAAAACAAAGAAAGAAGGAGGAAACGAATGATTAGTTAAGAAAATTTAATAAAAACGTGAGTTGAAAAAAATGCCCCCAAATGCTACAAAAACCTCCATTGGTCTATTCCATTTAAAAAACAACCTTCGCCTCTCTTTCTCTCACACATAAGGACTCTCTCCACAGTCGGGAGGAAAGTGCACTATTTTCTTCTTATTATTTTTTTGATCATAAAAGAATGATCAGGTCAGTAAGCTAATAAAGGCCACAGGAAAACCAGGATGAGCTAATGGAACTGAGCTCAGCTACCATTCCAGAAGAGCTTCCTGTCTGAGTGCTCAGGGTCCCTCTGCGTGCATCCGAGTCAGCACAGTTCAATGTATAGGCTAATGGCAGAGAGTGGTTCCAATGGCCTGTCCCAGAATATCTTTTGTGAGCTCCTTGAGTTGTATGCAACCTTGGAGGGCCATGCTGTACGGTTTGCAGTATGCAGAAAGGCAAAGCTTCATCAAGTACTCAACTTACAACCGAGGGACAAGTAAAGCCATAGAATAGCCTGAAACAATAGCTTGTGAATATATATTGATCAGTGGTTACTGCACTGGGGAACACTTTAACAGCAAATTATTGACTTAATGTGGGAAGGAAGGACTGAATCACAACCTGGTCTCCTCCATCTGCCTGACAAATTTCTATTTATTCTCAGCTCAAGACGTTACCACTGCTCTGAAGCCGTCCCTGAGCTTCCTGGACCAAGAGAAGAAATCCCTTCTCTCTGTGTAACTTGTACACACTTTTTAAAAACAGCAATTGTCATGCTTCACTACGATCATTTCTTTTACGGCTGTTTCCCCATTAAGTTGGTGTGCTTCTCATACAGGTGATTTTTGTCTTTACCTCTTAAAATTACTTCTCAGGGTGGCTGGCAGAGCTCTGACACATAGGAGCACTGGCCAAGTCAGTGAAGGACTGACCTGCTGGTTCACTCACTCCCAGCGCTGAGAGCAGCTGCAACACTGGCCACCTTGACGGCAGCCACTGAGAGATCAAGAAAGGCTCCCTTGCTGTTCACACACCCACACTCTCTCTCTCTCTCTCACATTTTCCTTATCTGCTCGACAACATTAAAATCTCTCAGCTGGGTAGATTTTTATTCTACAACTAGCGAGAGGGTAAATATCCGTGGGAGAGGGCTCCCATCACCAGTAAAATAAGAAAATCTGTTTCCCTCCTTCCCAGCCCATCACTCTTCCATCTATCGTCATTTGGCCTCAGCCGCCAATGACTTACTAAAATTGATCTGGCAAAGGTCACCTTTGTGTACTTCTTGAATTTGGTACCATGTGCGTGTATTACATATCCAAAATGCAATGCATTTAAAAGTTCTGCTATGAGATCAGACCTTTCAAAAGCTAGGTGCTTCTGCTTACAAGCAGGAATTTAGATTTTGAGACCAAAATCAGCAAAGTAATAAATTTCTCTTTCCCTGTCTTCAAACTAAATAAATAGTACTGAAGAGAAAGTACTTTGGGCAGTCAGGGAGTTCTCCTGTGACTTGCTAGGTACCTGTCTGGGCTCAGTTTCCTTATCTTTAAGAAACAAGAGGGATCGAGATCACCACTGAGATCACACTCAGCTCTGAGAAAGGTTATATTATGTTCAGTGTCTTCTGTTTAAGAAAACAGGAAAAAGGAAAAAGAACCATATATATATATATATATATATCTCACTCAGTATGTATCTAAAAAATCTGTTCTTCCCCCACGAGACGTCTGAACCTGGGCAGGACCAAAGGTCTTTTCTGCCATGAAAATCAGTGAGGTTGAAACCAATTTGCTGTGAAAGACTTTGAAAAGCGAGTAGGCTGTGCACATCACAGTAAGCCCTGCCATGTAAGCTCACACCTCCTCCCTCATCACCTTGGGTCACTGGGCTACTGCAGGTTGTAAAAGCTCTACAACGGCTGAGGGCTGAAAGCAGGGGAGTAACATTGCCATAGTTATCGTCTGACACAGAGAAGTGGGCTGAGATCCAATGATTTTCTAGCACTAGGGCTAGAGCAGACTATGAGGAGTGGCCAAATTCTGCCACTTTCTAATTTTTCCCAACAAAACAAGTAACAAACCATGAAAATTTGTTTTTACTCACTTTGAGTGGTATGTAGACACAGAAAAATAAAGGTCAGAATTGAAATCTAAGTAAAAGGTAAGCATTCTGGAAGCACAGGAAATCTTAGACTCACCAACTTCAGTGCCTTTGCCCAGAGTGAAGGTAATTCCATAACCCTTGAGTCCGTCTTCTGCATCTGTCTCTATGATGACATAGGCAACTGAGTAGTCAGGGTCTGTGTGCTGCGGGAGAGAGGCCCAGAAGATAACAAGGAGAATGATGTGTCCTAAGGACAGACAATGCCACAGGACTGCACAAAAACAGCTGCCTCTGATGGAACCACTGATGCACCCCAGAGAGCATAGGAGCTATGAATGAAAGAACACCCTCCTGCAGTAGGCAAATTATTTCAACAGGTACTATTAGGTCAAATTTAAGGCTCAATTTTAAATCCAGGAGTTTTTACTTACAGCTCTGTCAGTTCTTTGTTTTTGTTTGTTTTTTTTTTTGAAACAGAGTCTAACTATGTTACCCTCAGTAAAGTGCCATGGCGTCATAGCTCACAGCAACCTCAAACTCTTGGCTCGAGTTATCTTCTTGCCTTAGCCTCCTGAGTAGCTGGGACTACAGGCACCCACCACAACACCCAGCTATTTTCAGAGACGGGGTCTCACTCTTGCTCAGGCTGGTCTCCAATTCCCGAGCTCAAGCAATCCACCCACCTCGGCCTCCCAGAGTGCTGGAATTACAGGCGTGAGCCCTGCATTCTCTCAGTGCTTTGAACAGAGTTACATTCACAAGCTGCTTCAGCTGCGTCACATTGAACAAACCAAGGTTTCAGAAAGCTCTTCCATAAATTGGGTTGCTCTCCCGTATAGCACTTTACAGCAGAGCTGGAGATACAATGGCCCAAGCTCAGAGGAGATCACTGGCAAAAAATGAAGAGGTAAAGCCCTGACACAAATTAACCCTTCGTTATTACTTTGTTCTATGCTATTTTAACTTTCTACTATCAAACAGTGTTTTGAAAACAAGTGTTTACAAGTCATTTGTTATGAAACTCAATGCCACTTACTGATTGGCAGATGCAAAGTTTGTTCTTTGTTTTTAAAAAACAACAACAACAAGAAGTCTGTCCGCAGAGATTTATCATATAGTGGGGAGAAAAGGGTAACTTACAGAACCAGCTGAGAAGAAGCAGAGTACCAGGCTGTGAGCAAAACAAAGTGTGGTTGGTTATACGCAGAAAAACAAAATGTGGTTGGTTATACGCAGAGCTGATGTTCAGGGGAGAGATAGATAGGGAAATAGAACTTGAGGGAATTCCTGGGGGACAAAACCATCTGGATGGCAAAGAGGCAGATGAACGCATCCAGGAAAGGGAGAGCAACGGGACACCCAGGGGCTTTTATGGGACCGAGAAACAAAAGGCGCAGGAGGCCACAACATGGCACAGGTAGTGAGGGGGCAGATAACGGAGGCCCCAGAAATCCAGGCAGAGGATCTGAATACGTTAATAAGGAAAATAGGATGTGACAATTGAATAATTTTAACTAAAGCTGTGGCAAAAAAATTATTAGCATTGTTGCTATTATTATAAAATTTGCATTATGCCATGCATACTATTCTATGAGGTTTACATGGTTTAATTTAATCCTCATGATAAAATTATAAGGAAGGCACTTTCATCCCTATCTTAGAGATGAGGAAATAATTTTTTTTTCTTTTTGAGACAGTCTCACTATGTCCCCCTGGGTAGAGTGCTGTGGCACCACAGCTCATAGCAAACTCAAACTCTTGGGCTTAAGTGATTCTCTTGCCTCAGCCTGTAGCTGGAACTGCAGGCACCTGCCACAATGCCTGGCTAAGAAGAAATGAAATTTTAAGAGATCTAATGACTTGTCCAAGGTCATATCTATGGAGGCAGAATTCAAATCCATGCATTTATGGGTGGATGGGGTTGTCAGACAGAGAGGTGACCATGATGGATGGGAGACCCATGTCTGTGTCAGAGCACAGTGGTGGGAATTCAGTGTCAGGCATTGCTGTGTGAGTGCCAGCTATGCATCAGAGATAGTGCCATTTGCTGAGGGAGTATAGATATTCCTGCCATTGAGGAAGTCACAGTTAAGAAGCCATGGATGCAGGAACTCTAATGATGTAAGGCAGAGCATGTTGGGGCCCTGGGAAAGATGCAACTAGCAAAGACAGGCAGAGAATGCTATTGGCTGAACCCACTTGAAGCTGGAAGAGGCTTCATGATGAAGACAGCACCTGAGCTAGTGGGTCAAAGAGGAGGGAGCTTTGTGGCAGTGGGAAGGGACACAAAGGATCTGGGATGGAAGAATATCTTAGGCAAGGTGGTGGTGCAGAGCAGAGCAGGCAGAAGAGGGGACTGACAAGTGCTGAGGGCCGGTGACCTCAGGGTTTGGCCCAGCTTCAGCTCCTGAAGCTGAAATGAGGCTGAGAAGAAAACTCCAAAAATTAAAGACTCATTGGCAGTTTCTAGGTTACAAAGAGAGGAAGTGATGGCAAAAGTGGCCTTTCTGAAGGTTCTGAGGCTCAAAAGGATGAGATGAGCCCAAAGTGACTTGAAGCTGTCAAGTCCCTATGACTGGCAGAATGATCCTGGAAGGGGCAGGAGAGAGAGCGCGGCAGTGTGTGGAAGCTGATGAGTTCCCGCAGATGCCTGGGTTTAGCATGAAGGTGAGGAATCCAGCAGGAAGGGTCTGGGGCAGCCAGACTTGAGGCGAGACAGCAGATTTACAGACGAGATCTGGGGGTCTCGGACATAAAGGCAGGCACTTGCAGCCATGAACAAGGAGAAGGGCCTTGATGGGAGCGTGCTGGGAGACAAGAAGCACGTGGAGGCCTGGGCTCAGTGTGAGAGGAGCAGCGAGAAAGGCAGGAGCCCCGCACGGAGAGACGGGGGGGAAGAAGAGGCAGCATAAGTGTAGCCAAGGGTGAAGGAGGCTGGAAACAGAAATAACAAGGGCAATTCCAAGAGAAGGATGGAAAGAGTAGCTGACTTCAGGTTAAGGAGGAAGCAGATGGAAAGGATGGCAGCAACAGGCATTGAGTTCGGGGAGGAGGGACAGATACAGAAGGGAGCTAGAGAGGACTTAGGGACAAGTACACACTAATCCAAAGTGGGAAGCCCTGTCTGTGTGGGAAAGAAACTACTGGAAAAGGAGAGACTGGTGAAAATGCTGGAGGAGGGGATGAGAACCGGGGCCTCTGGAGTCAAGAAGGGGAGGAAGAAGGATCCAGACTAGGTTATCCTTGAAGCAGGGTGTGACTTAGTGAACAGAGGGGAGGATGAGGGTGCATCTGTCTTCAGCCTTCTCAGTGATGCCTTGGATATCTTCCAACTGCTCAGAGTGCAGTACTAGGGGATGGAGAGGAGAGAGGTGTCAAAAAGCCACTCCAGGGAGCTCACAGACAATGAGGAAAGAGGAAATGCATTGCTGGGAGGTGGCCGGGGTCAGATGGCACTGGGCTGTGAGCTCGTGGTCCTGCAGCTCTCTGGAAGCTTGCTCCGTGCCTGGTCAAGTGAGCAACTTGTAAATACCCACGGGCCTGAGCGCTCCACATTTCTAACAAGAGGGATAAATAGCAGGAACCTTTAGGAGACTTTGAGGACAGTTTCAGGGCTCTTTTATGAAAATATCCCACTTCTCATAGGGAGGCTCACTTTGCTGCTAAGTGCTGAACACAGTCCAGCATGCTGTGAGGGTGCATGAAGCCAGCACCCCAGGACTGCAAAGTAGCCCACTCTAGCAAGACAAATCTATCTATCTCCTGAAGACAAATGCTTAAGTGTTTTTGAGCTTGCAGTACAGGTGACAGATAATCTTCCTTCATCCAGTGGAGAGGCCCATGGACAAATTTAATTTCTTAAATTATTCTACAGTCACCCAGGCTATCATATCACTTCCCAAATTCCAAGTCAAGTCTAAGTTAGAGTTCCTTCTGTTTTAATTTCCTCATATTCCTAAATAGTAAATATAGACAATTCTTATTGAGGGCCTTCTCTGTCTCAGGCTCTTTTTAGGCAACTCACTTACATGTATGAAGATTATTATACTCGTTTTACAGAGGGAAATCCTAGGTTTGGAGAGATTGTGTGGCTCAGAGGGGCATGGGCAGTTGCACTTGATCAGGTGTTTAGAATTTACAAGTCAGTAAAATTTCAAACATTTGGAATTCCATGAAGGATAGCCCACTAGGTGTTTTTAAGTCATTTACCATAATATTGTATAAGAGAGGACACAAAAGGATTTTAAAAAGCAGGAAGAACTTAATCTCAGAAAAAAAGATGCATTTCTTCTGCATTTACGAACTTTGCTTACTTAGAACATTTGTTTCTATTTATTTATTTATTTATTTTTTGAGACAGATTCTCACTCTGTTGTCCAGGCTTGAGTGCCATGGAATTAGTCTATAGGAACCTCTAACTCTTGGGTTCAAATGATCCTCTTGCCTCAGCCTCCCAAGTCACAGGAACTACAGGTGTGCACCACTACATCTGACTTTTGTTCCCAATTTTTTTTTTTTTTGAGACGGAACCTCAAGCTATCCCCCTGGGTAGAGTGCCATGGCATCACAGCTCATAGCAACCTCCAACTCCTGGGCTCAAGCGAGTCTCCTGCCTCTGCCTCCCAAGTAGCTGGGACCACAGGCG
>CAUYQV010132116.1:0-10784 GCA_963574575.1 Galagoides demidoff
GGTGTTGTGGCGGGCGCCTGTGGTCCCAGCTACTTGGGAGGTGGAGGCAGGAGACTTGCTTGAGCCCAGGAGTTGGAGGTTGCTGTGAGCTGTGATGCCATGGCACTCTACCCAGGGGGATAGCTTGAGGCTCTGTCTCAAAAAAACAAAACAAAACAAAAAAAAACCCTAAAAAACAAAACAAGATGTCTCAGAGAATATACTGTAGCAAGTCTGGATTAGAATTTTCCCTGAGGGCTATGGCTGTGTTTTTTATTTATTTCCTTAGTAATCTGCCCTTATTAAATCTACTAAGTCTGTCCCCCACAGTGTGTGCCCGCTTGTCTCTACTGTTTCTTTTCTTTCTTTTCCCTTTTCTAATTTCTTTTCAAGTTCTTTTTATTTATAAGCCTGACTTGTGAGGGACTTTCCCTATGTCTAAATAGCTTAGTGGTGAGCCAACAGCTGGTTAAAGGCTGTGTCACTCATCTTGACCCCAGGAGGTTTCCAACCCCTGACCATGGATATGTTGGGGGGTACGGAGCACAAAGTTCATGCAGTTTTCAGGCCCGTATGATGAGCCCTCTTACACCTCCTCTATATATTCAGGTAGCTTCCCAGCCAACTAGGGATACATGGTAGGTTGAGATCTCTAATTTCAGAGATGAGAGATGAGCCTAAGTCAGCCAGCAACGTGTACAGAGCTCTTTAAACCCCCCTATGGCTGTCTCAGGACTGCTGTTAAGTCATTTGCTTTACTTACCTCTCTCGAGCCACCAGAACTGCTGGCCTTCCTTATTCACTTGCCACTGAGGTCTTCACTTTTACTGTCAATGCCACTGAACAAGGGCTTTCACCTTCTACTCTAAATCAAGGAGCTCCCTCTGGCAGCTAAGTGCTTTGTGGTCTGCGCCACCCTGATGGAACTACCACACCAGTGGAGGAGATGGGAGAGGACGGTAGTGACCCCAGACAAGAATGTCCAAGACTCCCATTGTTCCTTCCTGCAGTTCAACAGTTCCTCTCAGATAAACGCTTCTCCATTTGTTGCTTTTATCTGTTCTACTTCCAGAGCCCTGAACAGTTATTTTTGACAATTTTGTCCAGTATTACTGTTGTTTTGGGAGGTAAGATTTGCTGACTTCCTCACTCTAACTACTAAAGTCTTGATTCTGTCCTTAGCTACTTTCAAAGCCTGTCTTTTACATTCATCACCCTGTCACATGACAGGAAACCACCCTGTGAGTCATATGTGCAATCACAAAGAAAGACTGTGTGTTCTTCATGTCTAATGTCTTCCTAAGTTGTTCACCATGTGCTTTTAGGTTCTGAGGGAGGTTCTTTTTATAGATCCTGTACAACTTTACCTGGTCTAAAAATAAACCAAATACTACTGTTTCCTTCAAGTTTTATCTAAGTATCAGGAACAAGTTTTACCTTGGTTCTTATGACAGAAACCTGCTTGGCTATTTTTTGTTTTCCTTTCCTAAACTCAATATATTCTCCCTATTGGCTGGCACCTCAAGTCACTTTTAAGCTACCTGACCAACTTTCAGTAGCTTTGTGGGATGCCTAGTCTTCTACATTTATCTGTACAAATAACAAACCCTATATTTATTTTCCAATGCTCTAAAAAACCTCGTTCACTCCCTTGACATAATATAGTTTCCTTCTGTTACAGAAATGGCACATACTGCTATACCATACCACATTAAAATACAAAACATTACCTGACTAGCTCCTGTCATTCAGCGAATTTTTGTTACTATTATTTTTTTCATTCTTTGATAAGGCCCCAACCTAAGAAAAAGCTAAATGGAGCCAGTTATCATTATGAGGCAAATAGGAATCAAAATTCAAGGATGTCTGACTTTTAGATCTATCAATATGCATCTAACAAAACTAAAAGTATTTTTCAATATAGTTGCTATGGTGACACTGTTTGTGACAAAGCATTTATTCCACACAACCAAGCTCAAATTAACTGCAATATCACTTATGAAACCTTTCATAACGCTTTTTGCCCTCACCAAAGCCTTCATAGCAAATGGCTTCCCGAACAAAGTATTATACAATAAGTCAGGGCAAACACCAGTCCCACTGATTTTTTTCCCCTTGGGTCTGTGGTGTAGTATGGCAGGCATATGTGAGATAGAAGAGCAGTGACTACACTAACAGGACGCGGAAGCAGCCAGATGCAGCATAGCCAATAACCCACTGCTCTGTGTGCTCAGTGCTCACTGCAGAGCTAATACCACCACAGTCTCTGGCATGCTCGAGTGAGGAATGCCCCACCTGAGGAAGGCACAGTGCCCATGTCTTCAGAACAGGAAGAAATTTTAAATAACCCAGACATAGTATCCTGTAGCCAGCAGTCCATTACAAGTGGAGTTACCTGATAAGGCAGGATTGATTACAAGAAGTAATTCGATTTCAAGATTCCTGGTAACACCATCAGCTAATACTGTGTGGGAGGGAAATCACTCTTTTTGTTTGGCATTTTCATCAGCATCACCTGACTGCAGTTTAAAACGCAGCATCAGGAAAAACAGCCTCTTTTACTGTCCTTCCCGACAGCTTGATCTGACCTATCTGAAAGTAATGGAATGTCTACCCAAGCCACATGGCCAGAATCGATAGACACTAAACATAAGTTTGTGATGCACTCTGCTTCCCCAGATGCAACATCACTAGTGGGTGTGCGGTTTCTCTGTGAAGGTGGCTAACATGCAAGGGGCCAGAAGGTAAAAGCCCTGGACATTATTTGGAACCACCCAAAGACCCACAGGACTGCTCTCCTGGATGAAGTGGTGTCAGAGGCAGCCTGCTGGAACCCTTCTCCCCTCTTCTGAGAAGCCCTCTCTCTTCTGGATTAAACTATCAGCTATTTCCTTCCCGTTTCTTGTAAGTTCCTGATTCTTAAGAGCGAACACATTTTATCTGGGTTATAGAAAAATAGGTATTTTTAATCTGTTTCATGTTCATAACATTAAGAATAAGGAAACTTTCCAAATTCACCAAGGGAGAACTTAAGGATATAGAAATAATAATAATAATGATATTTCATTAAACATATAAAATGTTCAAGATAATAATATTTTAATACTTTAGAAAATGGAAGAATATTGCTGAATTAAAGAAAACAAAATAAGCAATGTACATAACATATATGAATGTGAATTTATTCTTTGCACCATTTTATTATTATTATTATTGTTATTTTTAGAGACACAGTCTCACTATGTCGCCCTTCACAGAGTGCTGGGGAGTCAGCCCACAGCAACCTACAGCTCTTGGGGTTTGGCAATTCTCTTCCCTCAACCTCCCAAAGTAGCTGGGACTACAGACACCTGCCACAACGCCGGGCTATTTTTTTTTTTTTGGTTGCAGCTGTTGTTGTTTGGCAGGCCCGGGCTGGATTCCAACCCACCAGCTCAGGTATATATGGCTGGCGCCTTAGCCGCTTGAGCCACAGGCGCTGAGCCCCCCTTTCCAGTTTTCTACCATGCAATTATATTGCTTACTCACAAGTTTCTTAAAACAAAATAAAAACCATCCTACCTGGCCAGCATTCATCTCCTGGCCACCCGCTGCAGATGCAGCGTACAAGGGGAGTCTGTGGTTCGGAACCTAAGGTGGGCCAAGTAGATCCTAGGTATGTGCTCAAGTAAAATCCACCACGAATTCCTCCAAACATTCCTAAACAAAATGCTCTCATACTTAGGAAAAAGTTCTTAACTGGATCTCAGTCAAAAGTCTGTCCATGCTAGTGGTCTGTAGCTGAAGACTGAAGCCTCAGCATTGCTAAGGGCCTGTCACTGCAGAACCTCAGGTCTGCCCGGGACCTATAGACCAGAACCTGCATTTTAACAAGATACCTAGGAGAGTCTCACACATGAGTTAGAAGTAAGAAGCACTGGCCTAGGATACACGTTCAATTCAGATTTTGACTACACAAAAGAGCTGGATTTTAAGCAAAACGGTGTTATTGGAATTAGTGTATAGTGTGAAGGCTGGTTCTGTCTAACTGGAGTAGGCTGTTCACCTATGATCTGGCAATATTTGGAGCTTAGCCACTACTGTCTCATGAGACTCATCAAAACTAAAGGTAAATAGTCCCATGATGTTTTCAAGTTGTAAAGCACTGGTTTCACAATGGGCTTTATTTAAGAAATTAATCCTAAAAGTCACAACTTAATCTTTTTCAGTACTTCTCAAGCTTTGGTGGCTTAGAATCACCTGGGAACTTGTTTAAAATGCAGATAGCAAGACTTCACACCCCTTAAAGTCTTAAGAGTAGGTTCACCAGTAGTGATTCTAACAATCCTAAGAAAGATGACAGTAGGGCCGGGATAGGATGAGGCAAGCAGGTATACCCAGGGCACAGGACTTAAGGAAGTGCCCACTCTCAGGTTGTCAAGTGCCCTGCATGCACCACCTGCTTAAATACAGCATCCAGGGCACCCCACTGACTCATACTGGCCTCAGGCCTGCCAGGTATAGAGTTGTCCACAGAACAGCAGCATCAGCACAGTAAGGGACTTAATAGAAATGCAGAACCTTGGCTCCAGTCCAGATCTACCAAGTCAGGTTATTCCTACTCACATTCAAGCTGGAGAAATAGTAGTCCTAGCTACTTGGGAGGTGGAGGCAAGAGAATTGCTTGAGCCCAAGAGTTTGAGGTTGCTGTGAGCTGTGACGCCAGAGCACTCTATTGAGAGTGACGTAGTGAGACTCTGTCTTAAGAAAAAAAAATGCTGGAGAAATAGTGAATAGAAGGGATGCTCAAATTTAGTGTTGCACCTGACGTTAAAGCCCTAAAAGCTTTCTCACGTTCCCAAGATGCATTTCTAAAACAGGAAAGAACGAGTGGTGGCTCTCCACTGGAGTGAAAGGACAGTGCCACACTGGCCAGCATTTTTTGTTGTCGTTGTTGTTGAGACAGAATCTCACTTTGTCGCCACTGGTAAAGTGCCGTAGCGTCACAGCTCACAGCAACCTCAAACTCTTGGGCTCAAGTGATTCTCTTGCCTCAGCCTCCCGAGTAGCTGGGACTACAGGAACCTGTCACAACACCTGGCTATTTTTAGAGATGCGGTCTTGCTCTAGCTCATTGCCCATGAGCTCAGGCAATCCACCCATCTCGCTCTCCCAAGTGCTAGGATTAAAGGTGTGAGCCACCATGCCCAGCCAACATTTTCATCCTTTTAGTCAGGGGCCTGGTTAGTGAAATACGAGATGCTTACTAACCTGCAGGTGGCACAAAGGAGGGGCTACTAATGCAAGAAATAACAGGGACATCCTGAAAGGCTAGATAACAGGCTGAACATCTAGCAAAGTATCTACAGACATGTGAAAAGTTTTACATTTAGGCTAAAAATTTCAACAGTTAAGGTACAAGATGTGTGGCACTTTGCTTGACAGCAAAACACAAGACAAATGCTAGAAAAAGATCCAAAATATGTGATGAATTTACTACAATGGTTATTTCAAATTGGTAGGAGAAAATGAATAATTCAATAAATGGTGTTGGAGTAATTGGGTAGCTAGCTGAAAAAAAATAAATTTGAACCCCTATCTCACATCCTATACCAAAATAAATTCCCAATGAATCATATTTAAATGCACGTATGCACACATGAACAAATCCATGTAAGTACTAGAAGAAAACACAAGGAAAAAAAAATATTTTTTTCTTTTTTTGCAGTTTTTGGCCGGGGCTAGGTTTGAACCCACCACCTCCGGCATATGGGGCCGGTGCCCTACTTCTTGGGGCCACAGACGCCACCCAGGAAAATATTTTTTAAACAGCCTCAGTAGGCAAGGCCTTTCTAAGTATGAATAAAATCTGAAAGCATGAATAAAATCCAGAGGCCATTAAAAAGACAGATATGTTGTTCTAAAGAAAAAATTACACATGGCAAATACCACTGTAAACTAAACCTGAAGACAAATGACAGGGGAAATCCGCAGGTCATAGCCAACGCATGGAGTTATTCTCAAAACTCCCCAAATCGGGCGGTGCGTGTGGCTCAGTGGGTAGGGCGCTGGCCCCATATACTAAGGATGGTTGGTTCAAACCTGCCCCGGCCAAACTGCAAAAAAAATAGCCGGGCATTGTGGCAGGTGCCTATAGTCCCAGCTACTCTGGAGGCTGAGGCAAGAAAATCGCTTGAGTCCAAGAGTTTGAGGTTGCTGTGAGCTGTGACGCCGCAGTACTCTACTGACAGTGACAAAATGAGACTCTGTCTCAAAAATAAAAAAATTTTAAAAGAACCGAATTCTTGGTCCTTGAAAGCATCCAGGGCAAGGCTAGATGATGGCCAACTTCCAGAGTTTTTGGAAGGGATAATTAGTGAACAGGAAACTATATGGCGTGACTGTTGAGGACTGTTAAGGTTGCTTAAAACTCTAAAATCATGCAATTCTATCCCAAAGACTATGCCAGCTCTAAAAAAGTTAGGAGAATTATATTAATGATAGCACTCTCTGGAGGGGGGAAAAATTTGTTGAATTATGAGTCCTATAACTCAGGAGTATTTCAGGGGTTTTCATGGTAGTGGGGCTGGGCAGTCCTGTTCACTCACACTCCTCTTCTGGGCTCCGCAGACATGAAAAGCAACAGCACCATTCTGAGAGTGCACTGGGGCTGGAGATTGAGGTGAGTTCTCAGCAGCCTGGCTTTTTCAATGTAAAGTGTGATCCATGGATATATCTTCCTATCAAGGGCACTTCCACTGCCCACAAGTTATGAGTTTAAAAGCACAGAGAAATAACCACCCCAGGAATTCGATTTACAAGCAGACTGTACTCCAGAAGCTAGTCTGCAAGTCTGTGAGATGGAATTTGAAGTTGGACGGAAGTGGGAGGGAGGGGGTGCTGAGCACCAGCACGTTTCCAAGGAGAAATTCCCTGAATCCTAGAAGTGTTAAGCAGGTTAAGAACTACTTTATTTACCTTGAATTCTAAAGCTTAAGACAAAGCAAATATAGTTGGAGAAGGGGAAGAGGCTAAGGCTCTGAAGGGAATGCCTTACACATCTCAAAAGCTCTTACAGAGGATGAGCCTTCACTTCCTTCAAAATCCAGTGCTCCCTTCTCCTTAATACGGGCACACCAGTGAGCCCATCTTAGCCATGACTGGGAAAAGCTTTTAATTTAAAAGTGGAATGAAAAAAATGAGTGGGGAAAAGAATTAAGATATTTTTGAGGTGAGAAAGCAATAAATAAGAGAGGAAGTAAGAAATCCAAAGAGGAAAAGATTATCTCAAGCACAATAACCTAAAATTCAAGATAAAATACAAGTGAGCAAAGGTTAGGGAGGGAAGTAAATCCTCCATAAGGTGGGAGATGAGGAAGACGACAGTGCGACCAAGTCTCTACACAGTCCATCAGGGGGCACCATTGGTCAGGACAACCAGAAGAAGTGTCCAACTGGACTTCAGGTTCATAGGTGTGAACCCCAAGTTAGGAACACTAAACCATAAACCATTGGAAATGCTTTTATAGTAAGGTTAACAGAGGAAAACAAAATACACTAAATACACACAGAGTTATTGGCCACTTGGCCCTGTCTTTGTGTATCCAAATCAGAAATCAACAAACAGTGTGTTATTTGGTATTGAGACAGAAGGCCAGGAAAGGCAGAGAACTGTCACTATGGAGTTCCTGCTAGAAACTCCCAGGCTGCAGGAAGGTCACCGGCAGATGTATATGGTAGGCCTGTGGACCCTGACACCAGGGGATGAATAGGGGTTTCAGGCTAGGAGCAATGACAATTTGATATTGCTATGTTAAAGCTAGTTTTTCATATCTCTGAGAAATTAGAATAAACATAGGGCACATATCACCGGCATCTGGAAAAGAAGAAAGTTAAATGACTTGTTTACTGTCACAAGGGCCAACTATCCATGTGCCTTGATGGTCAAGTTTTTTCCATTAGACATTTTTCTAAATATTAATAATAAGATTTACAATTAAAAAAAAGAAAGCATTGTTTTAAGGTACATTTATTTATTTATTTGAGACAGGGTCTTGCTGCATCACCCAACCTGGGCTCAAGTAATCCTCTTGCCTCAGCCTCCTGAGTAGCTGGGACTGCAGGCATGTGCTACCATGACCAGCTAACTTTCCTGTGGAGATAGGGCCTTGTTTGTTGCACAGGCTTGGTCTCAAATTCCTGGTTCAAGCAATCCTCCTGCCTTAGCCTCCCAAAGTGTTGGGCTGAGATGACAGGCCTGAGCCATTGTGCTTGGCATTGCGGTACATTTAACAAAAAGACCTGCCAAATCTCTCCTGAGCCAGACAGACAATATACAAATGTGTTCCTTCAGAAGCTACCTGGTGTGGCCTTTAGTCTCAGACCTGCTGGCAGGCAAAAATTTTCCTGTAACAACTCCTGACCTATATTCCACTACAAACCATGAGCATTATCAGTTATTCAACGACCCACACTGGGGCTAGCAAGAGCCTTGGCCCTAAGTGTGAGTCCACAATGATGTCTCCTGCAACCACTAGTGAAGTTGAGGAATAAGATGCAGGGAGGAAGGAAGGAAGAGCAGAAAAACAGAGCATGCAAAGGCAATAACTGGTTGGGAAGATTTAGGACTCACAGAGCGCTCACGTGGACAGTAAGTCATGTCCCTGGCTAGCTACCTTCAACTGCTCTACCAGCAGAGTGAGTGCAGCATTTACCTGCACAATTCAAACAACACTGGCTTAATATGTACATAATGTCGCCCAGACTAGTAAGCATGGCCAATGCTAGGACGACTGACTGTACTTCAGACACGACTGCTTAGGAGCTACCCACAGCAGGTGAGATTTCAGAGCCAAGGCAGGCAGCTTTATCTGAGCCAGAGGGGAGGTATGCCTGCATGCTGCCCGAGTCTTGTGTGTTTCAGGGCTGTGTTCATAAGTTATCTCGTCTATTTCTCACAAAACACCAAAACAGGGCTGTTATCTCCATTCCATAGAGAAGACAGGTCTCAAAACCAGTAAGAGGCAGAGCCAGATTCAAATCTAAAACCCTCTAACCCTCTGAAATGACAGTTGCCTTCCTCTCACTGAGGAACAAAAAGCAACTCCTCCCCCTGGCAGCATATGGGCACGTAGGACTCTCCTCCCTGCAGGGACACTGTCCTGAGGCCTGCTCACTAAGGCCACTGTGCGCACCAACATGCCTCAAGAGCCGGACCCTGTGCCCAAGGTGCAGCTGGAAAGCTAAGGTGAGACAGGATTCAGTGAGTATAACAAACCATTGGAGAGTAACAGTGACTAAGTGTAAATGGGCCTACAGGAAAGTGGAGAGGACATCCTGGGGCCAAGAGTTTGAGGCCAGCCTGAGCAAGAGCGAGACCCCTTCCCCCCCCATCTCTACAACAACAAAATAACCAATGCTGAGAGCTGAGACAGGTACCAGCCATGCAAAGAGACAGGGGTAGAACATTCCAGTTCTACCTGGAATGTTCCTCAGAGGAACAAACAGGCTTGGTGTGACATAGGGAACAGACCCATCTGGCTGGAACAGAGTAAGGGAGAGACCCAGAGACGAGGCTGGAAGGAACAGGGAGCCAGGCCATGCTAGCTTGAGGCATAGGTGAAGAGTTTGCATTTCACTCAAACAGGGGCTGGGAATGCTCAGAAGTTTCTTTGTAAGCTGGAAAGTGATGCACTGTGAGCACCAAGGTTGTTTGTAAAAGGTTACTCTGGATACTCACAAATTGGAGGAAGGCTGGCAGGAAGCCATTGCCAGGGTACAGAGGACAGATGACAATTTAGGTTAGGGCAGTAGCAGTGGAAGCAAATGCCAAAGACAAATTTGAGGTATTTTCTGGAGTTAGAACGTATAGAATTTGCTGATGGATTGGACACAGAAAGCCTGAAAAGGAAAAGAAGCAAAGACGACTCATAGGTTTGGGGGCTGAGTTAACAAGGTAGATGCCATTTGCAGTCAGCTCTGTTTCTGTGGGTTCTACCAACTGCAGTAGAAAATAGTAAAGGGAAAAAAGCAAAACATGGACGGGCGTATTTCTTCTCATTATTCAATACAGTGTAACAACTATTTACATAGCATTGATGCTGGATTAGGTATCATAAATCATCTGGACATGATTTAACCATATGGGATTTTGCACAAAGGCTACTTGCAAATACAGCACCATTTTACTTCAGGGACTTGAGCATCTGTGGACTTTGGTTTGGGGGGTATTCTGGAACCAACCCCCTACGGACACTGAGGAACGACTTTACTTAGATGAATAAAAACCCAGAGAGGAATAGGTTTGGAACTTTTTTTTTTTTTTTTAAATGGGATAGGGATAAAATAAAGAGCTCTTTTAGTTATGCCAAGTGCGAGACATTTATTAGATATTCAGGTGGTGCTATCAGGCAGGCAGTGGGTATGCAAATCTAGAGATCAGTGAAAAGATCAAGCTGGAGACATAAACTTAAGGGACACATATAAACCTAATTAGAAGAAAAGGTAATTTTTAGTGCCTTTAGGATGGGAAAATATTTCTTTTTTTTTTATTTTTTTTTATTTTTTTTTGAGACGGAGCCTCAAGCTATCCCCCTGGGTAGAGTGCCATGGCATCACAGCTCACAGTAACCTCCAACTCCTGGGCTCAAGCGAGTCTCCTGCCTCAGCCTCCCAAGTAGCTGGGACCACAGGCGCCCGCCACAATGCCCGGCCATTTTTTGGTTGCAGCCATCATTGTTGTTTGGTGGGCTGGGCCGGGGATTCGAACCCACCACCTTAGGTGTACGTGGCTGGCGCCTTAGCCGATTGAGCCACAGGCACTGAGC
>CAUYQV010132117.1:0-10292 GCA_963574575.1 Galagoides demidoff
GCTGCAACCAAAAAATGGCCAGGCGTTGTGGCGGGCGCCTGTGGTCCCAGCTACTTGGGAGGCAGAGGCAGGAGACTCGCTTGAGCCCAGGAGTTGGAGGTTGCTATGAGCCGTGATGCCATGGCACTCTACCCAGGGGGACAGCTTGAGGCTCCGTCTCAAAAAAATAAAAAAGAAAACAGGAGTGGGCTAATTCATGAACCAGTGTTTAAGCAGAAGTAGATAATAACCTATCAAGAGTGCCAAAGAACTTTCAGCACTGAATAAGGAACAGAGCTGGAAGAGTTAAACGTCCATTCTTGCTCCAGATCTAAGTTTTCTGACGAAGTAAAAAATTCAGAAGCCAGTGGGGTGCACTAACAAGAACACAGATGCCACAGTCAGAAAACCTGGGTTCAGGCGACTCTGTTGTCCGACATTTGGGAGAGATGCCATTTCATCTCAGTCACCCTGAAAGGGGAAAGGAGGATTGGGGAGAGGCGACCCACTAGATGGTCTCTAAACGCCTTCCGACTCCCAGTCACAAAGCGTCTTGTTCATCTTCTCACTGTTCACTGCATTCTTGCACACCTGCTGAGGCTTAGAGGTCTCTGCCACTAAGACTTAGACCGGTGCTGTATTACCTGTCTAATGGCTCCATTCGCTAAACAATAAAGTAAAACATGCACCAAAACGAATGAGTAAAATCTGCATTATTTTATAACTTTTTGAAAAATGTTTTAACAAGATAATTCAGGTAAAACCTGAGTCCAAACGGAAATGGATATTGACTTACAAAATTTAATTAGCTGAACTACAGCAGACACTTAGCCTTCATGGACTTAACACTTCCATATTTGGCACTGCTTAAAGATGAAGGCTAATGATATGTGATCGTGTGTTATTTTATTGAGACAACGTTTTATTTGAATCCTCCTCAGATGGCTGATGTCCATAGGAAAAGGTCCATTATCTAATAGCCGTGACTCACGTGCCTTTGTTATTCTTGGTTCTGTGTTATGAAAGTAGACACTTTCTTAGAGTGACAACAATCTTTTTGTCTGAGTATGATCCCGATATCAAAGTCCTGGGGGTACAAATGAATCAACCTCAAGAGTGGGTATAAGTTAGCTTCATAAACTACTATAATCCTGAAATGACAGAATCATTACGTACCTGGAGTGATTTGCTTAACTTTTTCAGTTATACCCTAACATTTTTCAGGGAGAAGGAGAGGAAGAATTACATAGGCATTTTTACTTTAAGAAATTTGTAACTTTCTTGTGACCTATGGATGGGTATGCCAAGAGTCTCCTGTGTAATATTTAGCCTCTTCAAATGGCAACATCTTTTTAAAAACCTAACTAACCTCCCGTCAACCCCTGAAATTCATCTGTTGAAATTCTACTGGGATATCTTTCAAAACTCCCCAGGAAAGGCAGAATTTGATAAGGTTTAAATATTTGTGGGTATCTGAAAAGGACTTGAAGATAATCACAAAGTCAAGTTCATTATCTGCTCCTGATTCTTACTCAGGGACTGCCCTGGCCCTCCCTCTCTTCTGCCCTTCTCAGGCAGGCAAGCTGCACATGCTCACTCCTCTCATATAACAGAGTCAAACCTAATTCCTAAGAAAAGTTTTCAACCAAACGATTTTCTTAAGCTTTCTACTTTCCCTATATCAGGCTACTAAGAGAAGATATTTGGATTGTAACTCCAATTTTAAGGGGAATGAGCCTTTAAAGAATGCATTGTATGTTGTCATCACTTTGGATTTAAATTTCCTTTTCACGTTTTCACCTTAAAATATCCGTGTCTAATATGCAAAGTAAGGCACGCAGCTGCACGTGTCCAAAATGGCTGAGGCAGGAAAAGCAGACGAGTCGCTAATTATCCTTTCAAACCGGACCCCCACATGTAGGCATCATCCTTCTTTTCTACCTGTTGTTTCTGGAATAGTTTGTGTCAGTAATGGAGAATTTAAATACTTTTATATAATTCCAATTTTCTTCTCCTCCAGCTCTGAAAAAATGCCCTGGATGTTCAGATGCATGGTCCAGTACAATGCCTTTCACACTCCACTCCCCAAAACCCTGTGAGGTCAAAGAGAAGAATCAGCACAAGAGGCCCCATGTCTCCTATGGTTATCTATTATACTTATTATGAGAATGTAAGCTCCACAAATGCTGGGATCTCTGTTTGGTTCACTGCTATGACCCAGAATAAGTTGCTTTTATGAAAGTTTTCCTTTTTTTGAGGCACAGTTTCACTATGTCACCCTTGGTAGAGTGCCATGGTGTCACAGCTCACAGGAACCTCAAACTCTTGGGCTTAAGTGATTCTCTTGCCTCAGTCTTCCAAGTAGCTGGGACTACAGGCACCTGCCACAATGCCCAGCTATTTTTTTGTTGTAGTTGTCAACAAAATAATGTGACATTTAGCCTCTTCAATGTTTACTACAGCTAGGGACTGATTTGGCTCATTTTCAGAGCAACCTCATCAGGTAGATGAGGTAAATGGTCATCCTCATTTTACAGATGAGGAAACTGATGCCCAGAGCACCCTGGCAGCCTGGTTTTAGTGGCCTCCTCCTCAACATTATGCCACACGACACAGCTTCCCACAGAGGCCGGCAGTTTATTTCATCTACTTTACACACGAAGTTTCCACCATTTAACTGAAGTAAGAGTTGGTGTTAGGAAAATTTAAAAGCTCACCTACTTCATGGAGAAATCCACAGGCTATTGCTTACTGCATTTTTAACCACTACCCATGGGAATTTATGCAGGTGGGTCAAGTGCTGTTCCAGCCGCCTCATCTTATTTTATCACTTATCTTACAAAGTTACGTGAAATGATTAGAGAATCCGGATGTGGTCAGAATTATGCTGATGCTGATTCTAGAACTATGAAATGAATACAGAGGTCTAGGTGATCACGAAACTCCTTCTACAGTTCAACGCCTCTAACTGAAGACCTTGCACTGTGCTGTCCACCTGGTTAGTTCATTCCCCAACAGCCTTTCCCACTGAATGAGCCATATGGTTTTAGGCTCAGCACAGGCAGCCTGGCCAACCTCCTAGCTCCATGTCAGCCAGATGAAGTAGAAAAGGAGAAACAGAACTCTGGGTGTAGGTCGTGTTGAACAGTAAAAGGAAAACAGGGGCAACTGCAAAATCAATCATCTCTATGACTCACTATGTTTCTAGAAATATCCATTGAAGAAAAACTACAGTAGCCCTGAATACATGGTAATGTGCCTCTCGTGGGCTTACTTCTGGTATCCTATTTCACATAGGTGACAAAAACCAAAAAGCGACAGTTTTAGATCCTGCCAGAAATTGGGATTTTACTTGAACTATCAAACAAACAGTCCAGGGGAGTTTACTGGGTAGAACAGGAAGCCCTTCTTTACAACCTCCTAGAAGACTAGAAACCACAGGGTTGCCATGCAGTTTGCTGCTGGCACTCATTACAAAAGTAAAAATGCTCACGTCCTCGCATAGAAACAGGATGAGACCCCTAGTTCCTTGTCTGGCATGTAAGGAGCTTTGAAGTCACCGCTCCATCCTGACTACGAAAAAATATCAAAAGCTCTTCTTCAATATCTGAGGTATTAAATATGTCAATGAGCTTAATTTAATAATTTTACATTGTATTAAATACCACCGTGTACCTCATAAAATATATACAATTATGATTTGTAAATATACAATATAAAATAACTCACAAAAATCTCTTCTTATATTTATCAGTAGTGAGGTCACTGGGCAATTGCTGCTCCCAAAACTATAGAGACAAGAGAGATACGCATGGAGAATCACAACCTGCTGGAGGAGGAACCTCCATGGGAACCAGAACCAGGAGAGGGAAATCTGAATTATGACTAACAATTGCTGGAAGTTCAACATGACCAAGTCTTTGAGTTTGAAACTCACAGTCAGTATCAGAGAAGAATCACATAGAGGAAACTTCCATGCATATTACTAAATGAAAGAAGCTATCAACCCATAAAAAGACATAAAGCAATTTTAATCGCATAGTACTAAGTGAGAAAAGCAGATCTGGAAAGTTTTATACTGTACAATTTCAACTACAATAGAACATCCTAGGAGACTGAAACGAACTGGTCAACATATGGAGGTGGTCAGCATAAGGAGTTAGCCCTACTGTACTGACAGGGACATGTGGTGTCCAGTCTATAAAAATGAGGTCAACTTAAGGAGGTCATTAATGTAGGGGGACAGTCAACTATGGAGGTTCTACTGTATATGATATTCTGAGAAAGGTCAAACCCTGGAGACAGTAAAAAAGATCAGTGGTTTCCCTTCCAAAGGGAAGGGGCGATGAACAGGCAAAGCATAGAGGACTTTCAGGGCAGTGAAACGACTAGGCATGACACGATAACGATGGCTAAGTATTATTCTACATTTGTCCAACCCCACAGAACGCCAACACCAAGAGCGAATCCTAATGTAAACTGTGGACTTTGTGATAATAAGGTATCAGTGTTGGTTCACTGACATACCACTCTGGTTCAGGATGTTCAAGAGGGTGGAATTGGCCGCGGGGTAAGGATACATGGGAAATCTCTGAACATGGTGTCCAATGTTGCTATGAACCTAAAACTGCTCTAAAACATAACATATATTAGTTTTTTTCAAAAGGATGATTTTTAGAAACATATCAGCTAAGCTTTGACAAACATTTTCTTTCTTCTTCATCACGATTATAAAATCAAATGTTAAAAACAGAGGCAAAATAAATCAAGTTTTCCAACTGGGACTAGAATTATGGATTATTCCTTTCGATATTTTTGCGTTTTTTTTTAAAACCTTGTTTTAATCAATGGTGAATGTGAACTTGACTGCCAAAGATCTGGTCTTTGAAGAAAGAGACTTTCAGATTATCCGATGTCCTGATTTCCCTTATCACCTCCAACCTCTGCTATGTGTGTTGAACCCTTTCTCCAGCAACCCTGCCTCTGAAGATGAGGGAATATGACCCCTGGTTTTAGAGCACAGGGAGGGCCTTATATAGTCTTTCAAACATTTCTTTTAAGCTCCTCACATCAACTTATCCTCCTCAGTGTCTGTCTATACACATTTCTGAGCCTTTTTGGAGTTCCACTTGCTTGCTTCTCATCAACGCCTCCCATTGGAGACACTTAGAGCTCACCTAGCTCCACTCCTAACTTAGTCACCAGACCTCCAATTGCCTTAGCCTTTATCATTGGGGATCCAAGTTTTGGAGGAATCCTGCTTTCTTCTTGTGTTTCTAATCCTCATTCTCCTTGTCATTCTAGGGTTATGGATCCTGTTTAAGGAAGAAAGAGGCTGAAAGCTGCTTAACCATACTTCTTATTCTTATATATGGTATTTTAGTACCATTATCTTTATTAATCTGGCTTTGTATTTTATTGTCTGGGAGAAATATAACCATTTCAAATTTGACTGAATATTTCTGCAAGTCTTTTTGTTGGTCTTTAAGGCTATGGGCAAGTTACCAGATAAATAAATCAGAAAGAAGCTACACATCCCAAACACTAATTTTCATATGTGAAACTGCCTCTGTCAACTCCCTGCATGATGCCAGGCCCACAGCTGGGGCTCAATACTTGTTGAATGACTATGAACAAGCCATCTGGGAAAAGTCAAAAGAATGAGGGCATTCATGAAAGAATGGGGTTGTCCTTCAAAAGCTATTGTGCTGTGAACTTGTTTTAGTCTAAGAAGAAAGGTTGTCCTGTGACCACATTTGGTGTCTACACCTAGTGTGAAGAGTGCTGGGCCATGAAGCCTCTGTAACATGGACTTAATTCAGCAGAGGTGGAGGTGACGAGGGAGGGCTTATGACCGGGATGCTTGCTTCACGATGAGACATCCAGGGGGCCTTGGATCAGAGGACAGGAATGACTCAAGGGTTTCTTCTTAAAGTAATAGACGCAAGACCTTAACAGAGGGGTTAAGGCAAAGCATAAAATGCAAAGTAAATGCAAAATTCCTGACAATCAGTAGAATGACTGATGCAAAACAACAGGCAAGAGAGGGGAACAAACATATTTCCATTGTTTACTTACACTTTCAGTGAATATTTAATGTTTGAGAATCTAACCTCATGGGTTAAAGGTATTTCTTAATTTCCCTAAATCTTGAATCCTTGACCAGTATAGTGTAGTATTTATTCACAGTCCTGGGAAATACCCATGACAAAGTTACTGTTTCCAGAACAAAATGAATAAAAATCCAGATTTCTCTACTCCCTGACAGTGTCTGTAGCTAATGCTACTTCTCCCTCATTCATCTCTGTTTCTCCCGACACACTGCTGTCAGGACAATCATAGACCACAGCTGAGCACTGTAACCCTCCCCTCAATAAACTCCTCCACAGGTGCCTTGCCAAGGATTTCAGAACCTTCTCAGGATATAACACTACCTACTGGCACACTCAGAACTTCTCAAATGGAACTACTCTTCATACCCAGACTAAGGCAACCTCCCCAGGTCTGTGCCTTTTGCCCATGCGATGTCTCCCACTTGAAAGATCCTTAATCAGACTGGTGAAATGGCAGTCATCCTTCAAGGCCCAACTTCCTCTTCATTTTATTTACTTATTGTTTTTTTTTTTTTAAGACAAAGTCTTGCTCTGTTGCCTGGGTTAGAGGGTATAGTGGCATCATCATCACTCACTGTGACCTCAAATTCCTGGGCTCAAGCAATCCTCCTACCTCAGCCTTTCAAGTAGCTGGGACTATAGGCAAGTACCAACAACCTGGCTAATTTTTAAAATTTGTTGTAGTGGCAGGGTCTCACTGTTACCCAGGCTGATCTTGAACTCCTGGACTCAAACCAACCTTCCACCTTGGCCTCCCAAAGTACTGAGGACTACAGGCATGAGCCAATACACCCAGCCCTCCTCCTGATATTAAAAAATAGTTAGCACTTTTCATTTCAACAAAATAACAAAAAATCTGTATTATACTAACAAAGGACACCATCCAAAGCAGGCAGTGAAGGAGATTCGAGGTCAAATAAATTTTCTTAGCAATGCATTTTATATAAGCTGCTGCAAGCCAAAGCAAAGGGTATGTACAGCCTTCGAAGTTGGATAAATGTGGGTTTGCCTTCTGGCTGTGACATCTTTTAATCTTGTGACCTAGGATAACTTATTCCACCCTCCTGCAACTGAGTTTTCTTCCCATAAAATGGACATAATAATTATATCAGAAGTATAGATTGTGGACACAAAGCACACACTTCCCATGTTCTATTTAATAATTCTGTGCTGACCTTGTCTTTCCTATGTTGTAAATTTTAGCCTTCTCTGGACTGTCTCTTTCTCTCACGCTATTCACCAGCGGAAGCTCGGTTCCAAGGGCTGGTGGAAAACGTCTCTACAAACTTTCATCTCCCATAACATTCTTCATCCTAAGACCGTGAGACTTCTACTCCTTGGGGATTATTACTGTGCTCTATGAAAGCACCTTTAAAAAGTGTGTAAATCTGATTCTCTTAGTTAAGAATGTGCCACTGTGATAATACTATTAAATGTGCTCTCTTTTCTCAAAACATAAGTATTTATGAATTCTCTCTGTTAAGCTAGAAGGGGAAGCAAATTAAAATAACTTGGTTAGATTTCTTCAATTGAGAGCCTCTTTATCAATTAAAATTAACAAGTTTGCTGTGAGCATTAATCACAACAGTTCATGACGGCTTAGTGGGTAGAACCTAAAAGACAGGCCTATTAACATGACCAACAACACAACTGCACAACTTCTAAAATAGCAGTGATGATAATGTTCTGCCAGAGCTGACAGCACACATGGTTTTGAGGCCTCAGCCAAGACTTATCTCTGCTAGAGGGGTAAAAACCGCCAAGCAAAGCCCTGCTTGTCTGAGTCAGCTGAGTCTCCCAGCCGGGGTATTTGACCCTCTCTCCATGCTGAACTTGCCATCCTGTTGTAAATCAGTCAGCACCCTCCCAGAAACATACCCGCTCATTTACTTAAGAGCACACAACCCTTCAAAGGGCAAAGGGGGTCGAGGAAAGCCCAACTAACTGAAGGGGGTAAGCAGGTCAGGAGCATGGGTTCCTCTGAGATCAACGGTATTTGTTAAATGTGCACACAGACCCCTGAGTCAATACCAACAGCATTGGTATTTAATGCTTTGTGTTTTTTTAAAATGCAGATCCCATTAGGGAAAGAGCAAGGTGCCTTTCTTTTGTCACACCACTAAGTCCTCACTCTGTCAGAGTGCTATTAGCATTAATGGGAGATTTTACTACCTCTCACCGTGTGTGTAAAAACCAAGTGTCTCTAAAAAGTATTGTTTTGTTGACATTTATCATAAGGACTATTAAAACAACATATAAAAATGTCAATGTTTCATTTGGATACCTCATTGCACCCAAACTGGCTATTGTACAATTTTACTTTCTACAATCTATTAACAGAACACACACCCTAGCTTATTAGAATGCGTTATTCTTCTTGAGGGAAAAGCTGAGCATAGGTAATTATTCTAAACATATCCCCACCAGCTGGAACGTCCCTTGAAGACCAGAAGGAACTCTGTATTTTATCTCTGAGGCTCCGGAGCCGACCTTGGTGCCTGGCACACACTAGGCTTCCCATTTGGGGTTGTCAAGTTTGTTTAACGAGATGTTACTTTGTGATAGGCCCCTTACTTATGTGATCACTGATACTTGGAACAATGCCGTGAAGTAGGTTTAATCAACTGTACTTTACAAAAGAGGAATCTCAGGATTAGGAAGATTAAGAAACCTGTCCAAGGTTACCTGGTAAGTGACTAAAAGAGCTTCAAATCGAAAGCCCAACTGAAGAAGAGTCTGAAGTGACCACTGCACTGTACAGTTACCTGCAATCAATGAACCGCTTCTTGGTAACTGCTGATTTTTTTGCAATGCCTTGAACATCCCACCACTCACTATAATCGCACCAAGTGGGCAAAGGGCACTGGTCTGACTGTACTCTGACCACAGGCCACGTCTGGGATGTGTCAGGAAGTCCTTGATAGCAGACTGTTTCTTAGCTTCTCATCTATCTTCTTAAAGTAGTGGGCAAGAAAATCACTTTTTGATTCATTAGAATTGAATTGATACTAAGTCATGAGA
This sequence comes from Galagoides demidoff, assembly GCA_963574575.1. Classification (NCBI taxonomy): domain Eukaryota; kingdom Metazoa; phylum Chordata; class Mammalia; order Primates; family Galagidae; genus Galagoides; species Galagoides demidoff. Next base: position 9,114 of record CAUYQV010132117.1, read on the forward strand.
CACCTGGGCTGGCTACATAAGTCCGGTTGGTGGTTGGAAACATGTTCCTGTAGCCACAAGAAAATTAACATATGGAAATTTCCTATGTAAACTCCAAAGGGCGCTACAACAAGAGTGTTCAATGGCACAGCTTTGGGATCAAACACAAGGTTAAAATTTGCATCTTCCCACTCAAAAGCTGGTGGCCTAGGGCAAACCAAGTTAAGCTCTCAAAGTTCAAATTCTTCATCTGCAAAACGTACACTGCAGGCTGTAGTGGACACTGCTAGTTACTCCCTGATATCTGTCCTCCCTGCTTCCAGGATGTAGGTCTGAATTACGTTCCCAAGCATCTCCTGGAAAATTCATGAAAAGGTGACGACTCTGGAGAGAAAACAAAATCAAAACTTTCAACTGTAGAACAAACAGTTGAAGCCCTTGGCTTATTGAAGGAAGCATCACTTTGATAAAATAGCCTAAATCACTCTTGCTTTTGTTGGGCTATTATAGTTATGCTATGAGGTCATATATAGCAAGGATGCTTGTAGACACAGCGATAGAAGGAATTTCAGGAAGTCATATAATAAGGTGTCCATATCGTGGACAAGTTATTCATCCAATCTGCAAATATTTATTGTAAACACCAACTAGGCTCTAGGGCACTGCTAAACAATGGTAGTGCAGATGTTACCCTTTCTCTCTACTTTCACAAGTTTTATCCAATAAGATCAAGTGAAAATCAGCTTCTGACGTGGATGTGGAAAAGAGAGAAGAATATTATGAGAGCAAGAGAGAAAGAACAAACATATCAAAAAAATGTTCATTTTTTTTAGTAAGAAGAGTTACAGTCCAGTCATCTGCTATTCATGGAAACTGTCAAGTGGCATAGGACATCTCAACACAAGGACAATTGTCCCAATTACCCATGATTGAGGAACACTAATATCCTCTGATCTGCACAAGAAACTCTACTTAGATAGTTGTTTTGGGTTCACACAGTCACCCACAGGCTTATTTCTTTTTTTTTTTTTTTACTTTATTAAAATACTGATTTTATTTCACATGTATATTTTTGTCTCCCCACCATTTCCATGTCTGACCACCACTACTACTATGCCCTATCATAACATTCCATACATACTTAAAACCAAGTGAAGGGTGGAGTTCCATCTTTAAAAACTAAACAGGCATTTTGGACAA
>CAUYQV010132126.1:0-18786 GCA_963574575.1 Galagoides demidoff
ATAAACAGAACTTTTTTTTTTTTTTTTGAGATAGAGTCTCACTCACCCAGGGCAGAGTGCCATGACATCAACCTAACACATAGCAACCTCCAACTCCTGGGCTCAAGCGAGTCTCCTGCCTCCGCCTCCCAAGTAGCTGGGACCACAAGCGCCCACCACAACGCCTAGCCATTTTTTGGTTACAGCCATCATTGTTGTTTGGTGGCCCGGGCTGGGGATTCGAACCTGCCACCTTAGGTGTACGTGGCTGGCGCCTTAGCCGATTGAGCCACAGGCGCCGAGCCTCCTCTTGTAATTTTTAGTTTCTATGAGAACACTTTCAAGATTTTTTTTTGCAGCATATTTCATGCTATCTAATGGTTCCTTTTTCAAAGGTGACAAGCGGCCAGTTGATAAGCTCTCCAGAGAGTGAGTCCCTGAAAAGGCCTTCCCTCTACTAATGTGCTGGGTGCATCACTGCTGAGCCGCTGCCGCCACCTGGGCCTTCAGTAAATACCTCCAATGCAACATGTCCCAAACTGGGTCCTGGGTTCTTAAAATGGATATAACCTTTACCAACATTTAAAATCACTGCTTACTCACCCCTATTGGGTATAGTGCACACTAGCTGGGTAAAGTGCACACTTAGTGTATAACTTCGACTCAATCTGTACCAATACAAAGTATGTAAACAGGCTCAGTGCCTGTAGCTCAGTGGCTAGGGCCCTGGCCACATACACTGGGGCTGGCAGGTTCAAACCCAACCAGGGCCTGCCAAACAACAATGGCAACTGTAACAAAAAAATAGCCAGGCGTTGTGGTGGGTGCCTGTAGTCCCAGCTCCTTGGAAAGCTGAGGCAAGAGAATCGCTTAAACCCAAGAGTTTGAGGTTGCTGTGAGCTGTGATACCATGGCACTCTACTGAGGGCAACACAGTGAGACTCTGTCTCAAAAAAAAAAAAGTAGGTAAACAAAACATGTGTACCCCCTAATATTCTGAAATCTAAAACATTAAAATCAAAATTTAAAAAGTAATAAAAATAAAACCACTGCTTAATTCTTTGGAAACATAAAGGGTGATCAAAGGCAAAAACCAGCCAGTTGAGCCAAAGGCATCCTCAGGACTGAATCTCTCTTCCACAGGCAGGTTTTGGTTGAAGAACTAAATATGTTCAAACCTGCCTCGACAGCAGAGAAGACCAGGAGCAATCCTAGCAGTGCAGTATGACAGAGCACAGCTTAAACTGAGGATTAAACAAAAAAGGGTGCATTTAAATTACTCTACCCCAAACACAAAGTAACAGGCTCTCCCAGAATGCAAGATAATTCCTAGGCTGGGGTTTGGCATCTTTGGGGGACCTGTTCCCTTCTTGGTGCAATTAGACTGCCAGGAAATAAATTTCTGCCCTGAGATGTGCTTTGCTTTCTAAAAAGAGGAACTTTGGTTATGGAGGTATATGCAGGGGAGAATGCAATGAATTGGTCCTCAATTATGTTAATCTTGATTTTCTTCTAAATGATTAAAAGAGCACAGATGATACCTGTCTTGCTCATCACCGAGTTCCTAGAATCTGTCACATTGATTGCATACAGAAGTCACTTAACAATTATTTCTTGAATGAATCAATGTACCACAGTGGTGAGCAAAAGCTTTGAGGAGGCAGAGCCACCTTGCAGATTCCTGGAACTCAGGGTTAGTGAATGGGTAGGGTCTATCTTGGTGAAAGGAGGGAGGAGGACAGAAGAAAAAGAAACAGCGGAAGAAAACAGAATGCACAGAGGATGGAGCCTCGGCTTTCAAGCTTCCAGTGATCCTTAGCAGGAACCCATGAGTAAAATCTCACACAAGGTCATAAATGACAAACCTTCCTAAAAATGCAAACGAAATCCCAATTCATAAATGTCCCACCTTGAACACGGGCCAGAATTTGGACTTTACCCTAAAACATAAGCATTTATATTAGGCCAATTACCTTTGTGAGGTGCTGAACCATTTTTAGAAGTTGGCAGGTACTTCCCTGCTGGTTTTATAAGGCTATTGCATAATGTCGACTTATTCTAGAATGTTACCTGGGGCTGCATCGCTAAGAGTGCTAATGACTCAAGGACTGGTCAGGAAAATGCATGAACCTTCTGTGTTTGATAAAGTAGAAAATTCTTCTACAATTGCTCTTTGGTTAACTGCTGTGTTTTTGTTAGTGGTGCACTTCTGAGACATTGAGTTTGGCTTAAGAAATCTAAGACAGTTTTTAGAAATTGCTATGTTATAGATGTCTTTTAGCACATTAATCTCCTTTTGTGCAGTGAGTGTCTGCCTATGATGAGTCGGCAAGGAGCAATAATTGCCTTTTTCTCTGCTCAGTGGGATGCTTCACGCTGGAGGTTGGGGATTCAATCATCTTCAAAGGTGTGAGGCTGCTGGGCTTAGCGGATTCTATCCCTACTCATGGAGGGTGGTACTGGCTGCAGTCTTTCTAACCAATGGCATATCTTGAGTAGCACTCATTTGCCAATGGAAAAAAAGAGTGTAAAGTAGCATCCTTTATGCTAATTAACAAACCATCTGGTGTAGATTTAGGCAGCCCTTCTTGAAGTATGTGCCTGTCCTTTCCAATGTGGGACTGTCAAATGCTAACCAACCATCCCGGAGTATGGATTTCTTACCAGGTAAGGCAGATGTTAACTAATTACATGTAGAGTGTGTGTGGAAGTTAACTCATGTACATATATACATACAAACATGCACTATTTTTGCTGATCTATTTTCAAAATCACAGGAGAAATCGTGTTTTATTTCTTGATTTTTTTCCCCAATGGTCCCTTTTATTCCTTACTGCCAATTGATAAGAGAATCAATAAGGCTACATGATTGAACTGACTTATACTGACATGTTTCACTTCTGTGTCAAATAATATGGTTCTCAAAAACACCTTGGAGTAACTTAGTTTTCAGCAAATTTATCCTTTATCCTATTTGTCCTAAATTCTCATGCTTCCAAAAATAAAAGAAAAATAAGTTTAGGAGGAAAATTATTTATGGCCTTCATACCCAGTCGCCTTTTCAAACTCACCAAAAAGAATGGTGAACTGCAACGTTTAAATTAAAGTAAAATTATAAATTGAGAATATGCTTTTCTTTGTGTAATCTAATTGCCTAATTAGACCTCAAGTTTTTAGATTATGATACATCTAATTTATTACCAATAGTGTTATTGTTGATAGTATAATTTATTAATGAATAATAGTATTTATTAAATACTGAAGAGTATGAAAAATAATATAAATAGTGTAGTATCATAAATTATATAAAAATAATACAAACTAGATCAGACTAACCCTATTATACTCCTATACCTGTTCTAGGAGAGGAAAGGTTAACTTAACATCCATGGTGCAGGTTAATATTCATATGTGTGGCACGTGTGTCAGAGAGGGTAAGGTCACAGTCTTGTTTTGGCCTGAGTTTCTGAAGTAAGAGATGACCTTGATTCTTGCTTAACTATAGGGCTAAAAGGGGTCTGTGAATGGTGCCACAAGTAAGGTCCTGGCCTGATGTCCAACTATGTCTGTCATTTGGGGAGCCTGGAACCTTAGTGCCTTTAGTTAGGAGCCAATTAAAAAGGACAATGAGAGAGAAAGGTCCCAATGGGACTTATCTTCCTCGAAGCAAGTTCAAGTTACCTGTGGCATTTTATGCAGGGCTGAAAATTGTGCAAAGATTCACGGACGAGAAAAGTGTTACACACAAGAATAGCACTCCTTCCCCGCGTACCCTGGTCTGTGATTTCCCTCAAGCTCTTAGCACATTGCCCCAGAAGCCTTGGAAGGTAGGGTGCTGCGTGGGAACAGCACCTGCATTGGAGTCAAATAGTCAGAAAGCCCAGCTGTGTGGCCCTGAGCAGTTCAACCCTACGTGTTCAACATCTATCATAACATCTCTATGACGAGGGTTCTTTTTGATTAGTGAGATACTTTTGGGTGAAAAATAGCATTCTTAATAGTAGTTGATTGCTCTTACCCAAGCAGAGTGGACGATTGTAGTTAGAGGACTTTTTGTTTGCTTATCAGATTGATGAGTAAGGGTAGAGCTAACTGGCTTCCACTCATTGATTCAACAGATGAACATCTGGGATGTGAGTGAACAAGGCAGACAAAGACTCTGTACAGGGCAGGCAGATAATAAAGAGAAAGTCAAATAGAAACACCCTATAATGTGGATAGTGATGAAAAGAAAGCCAGAGGAGGGCTGAACAGGCGTCCTCAAACTACGGCCCGTGGGCCACATGCAGCCCGCCTAGAACATTTATCTGGCCCACCAGGTGTTTTTGCCACCTCTGCCTGTCCTGCTTAGCCCCCGACTCATCCTGGGGCCCTCAGTCCGGCCCTCCAACAGTCTGAGGGACAGTGAACTGGCCTCCTGTTTTAAAAGTTTGAGGACTCCTGGCTTAGAGAATGAGTGGAGTGGGAAGGGTAGCTGGGGAAGGTGTCTGTGTCTGGGTGCTCAGAGAAGGCCTGAGTCACTGGAGCAAGTCAGGCAAAAACGCAGGGTTCAGGAGTGTTCCAGCATGGGGCACTGAGCTGCAAAGACCCTGTCATGGGAACTATCTGAATCTGTTTGACAAATTCCTGGGGGAGATCAATGGGCCAGGAGGTGGAAGGAGGGATTCTTTGTAGGAGCTGAGGTCTGAGGGCTGAGCAGGACCCAGGTCGTATTGAAAGGCTGGGCCAGGACTTCAGAGTTGGGAAGCATGCCCCCAACTGATGTGTATAAGAACAAGTTGGTGGGATTCAGAGGACTAGAAGAAGGGAAGACAGAGCTTGAGACAGGAAAGAGAGTGATTTAGATGCATCCTGGAAAAGGGTTGAGGGAAAACATATCCCCTACTTTATCTTCTCACTGGCTTGGCTAAAGAGGGCCACTGTGGAGAATAGAAATGGCCAAGGAACATTGGTTAGATTGCTCGAAGTATGGTGTGTGATGAGACTTCTCCCCACCAACTCTCCCACAGAAACTTCAGGAAACCGACCCTGGTTCAACAATTCATTGGAGTGAATAGATCTTGAGTGGGGGATGGGAAGAAGCACTGGGTCTGGCTTAACGGTTAAGTGGGGTGAGCACAGAGACACCAGTACAAACAGCCTAGGAGGGCGTGAAGCAGAAACTCATGAAGTATGCCTTTCCTTCTTTTTTCTAGACCTTGTTTTGTTTTCAATTACTATAGAGGACTGTTTGCTTTTTTGTGGAGTGGCATTGAACCAGCGTGAATCCCTTCCCAGACTGACACTTTATAACCTTGTAACTTTTATCTCCCAAATGAGGGCATTCACTGTGGGTCAATTTTTCCCTAATTTTAATCACAGCCTTTAATATAATCATCTGAGAGACCAACCTGGAAATCATCAAGGATTCTTTTTTTCTTTTCACGGCTACCATGAATGATGATTGTACAACAGAAGTGAGAGAGAGATTTTCGTTTTTCATGTTGTGATAGCAGGAAATAGAGGGCTGCTGCTGTCAGCGACTTGGTCAAAATCACAAAGACAGCATGCAGGAGACTGGAATATGGTTCCAGGTAGCCAGTGATGAAGGCACCATTGTATGAGGGAGGAGCAGCCATGTTTGAGCAATTCCATTAAAGAACGTGTAAAACAGAGTCTAGATGCTTTAACCTTGATTTAAAGTGAGCCGAAAGGGGAGACCATAATTATAACTCACGTCCCTTTCTTTGGCAGAGTCTGGAGTCTATTTTATTTCATTTAAAATAGTGTTTTTACTTCTTTTAAGGTCGTCTCACTATTCCATTGTCTCCTTTTTAGATGAATGATCACCTTCCTCTCCATGCAGTGCTTTAAATGTTTTAAGAGTCTTGGAGTCATTCTTCCTTTCGGTTACATGCTGGGGAATCAATCCTAGACTACCACTTAGGAACAAGGAGTGCTTCATCACTAGCATCTCGCAGCTAATGAAAAGGGAATAAGTTACCAACTAACTATTGACACTGATTTAAAACTGTGCATCTGATAGGTAGCCATTAAGCACAAGTGTCTAGTTAAATGTAAATTCATTATAATTAAATAATACTAATACCCAGTTCCTCCCTAACCTCATTTCAGGCACTACACAGAGCCACATGTGGCTAGCGTCTACCACACTGATGGAATAGAAATAGAGTATTTATTTCTTTGCAGACAACTCTATTGGACAGCCTGATCTAAGATTTTTAAGTGTTGGAGTTAAGAGAAGAGTTCTTTAGAATGTATCAAGAGGTGGGAGCATCTCAAATACTTTCCATGGTATTTTATTTTCATACAATTTTTAATTCCTGACATCTGCAGCAATAGGTCCATGAAAAGTGAAGCTAACTTTCCTAAAATTTCCAGTATATTGGTACGACTCAGATCTCAGGCTATTTTGCAAAGTGGACAATCTCATTTGCTGCAGGTGGAAAGAGGGTCCAGCTGCCAAGTAAGCACAAAGCCCTATTGTCATGAACTCAGCCCTGAGGAAACAGATTGAGGCATCTTCACTTTCATCTTGTTAAACATAGTTACATTGTTCAACTAACATGGGAAGAAAAAAGATTTCCAAGCGTGAGACTCTCTGGTGGGCCAACCTGTTTTGCAAGGAGCATAGAGAAATAATAGTAACTCTGCTTTTCAAGTATTACCTTGGGCAAGACAAGGCAAATGATAACTTAGCCTTGTTCTGTGTGCATAGTTAGAAGAGTGTGTTCTTTCTAGCTCTCTGTGCTCCTCTCTTGACTCTGGCTAGAGCCACTCTCAGGGCCTGACTATTGCCCTGGACTCTAGATCCATGGGCATTTTCCTGAAGTTCCTTTGTGGTTGAAACTGACTCTGCTCTCCATTGGCTCAAAGTCAAGTAGAGCTTTGGGGCCATTGCCTTTGTGATCTCCTGCTGCTGTGGAGAGCGACACACTGTGTGTGCATGCACATTTGCACACTTAGGAAATGTACTCTCTAAGGAGTATGGCAGGCTGAGTTCCAAGAGCTCCTTGCATCTGGTGAGCCTGGATTAAAGGCGGCTTCATGGGACAGTATCTCTCAGCTCAAATCACGTCCTGTAGGGAGCTTGGAGGCTTTAGGAAAAACTAAATGAAATGCCTGTAATCACAGAGCAAGCTAATTATGGAATTTTAAAAAATGATTTTTTTAAACTGAAATTCCTGTTGCATGATTAAGAAGTTTCTTCTCTTCACTGCACTACTTTTTGTAAAAGAGTTTTGTGTGCCGGAGGGGAAGGGAAGGTGGTGTAGATACTGATTTCCACTCAGTAGATTTTCCCGGGGATATTTGTTAGTTTTGTTCACAGCATTAGTGGCAACTCTGCTTCATGCACCTTTCCATGATGCTGACGGTAGGAAGAAAAGAAACAGGGGAAAAAATCATTCTTCCTCTGGTTTTTGGGCCATAACTTGGGTTTGCTTCTCTTTGTGTGCAACAGATTTGGGAAAACAGGCCATTTCTCTGGCTCTCAGATGTTGAGGACTGGGCCAAATGAGAAGGAGCAAGCCAAGAGGGCGTTTCTCCCAGGGTGGTTATCTTTAGTCTATGCTGAGGTCATGTCCCACTATGAGAAAGTTGTCTGCATGTGGGCCATAGGCCAAGTTCACACTGATTCTTGGACTCTGGAAAATCACCAGCCATCCCAACCTCCAGGATCAGACTTCTTCACAGGCATAAGTGGGGTTAGAGTTCCCTGTGCTTTTGTCCTGCCTTTGTATATCTGTATAAGAATTAGGTCCCAGGGGGCCAGTTATGCACACACAAAAATGAAGGATCATTAACCCATGTATGTTTGTAACTGTGTATATGTATAAACACATACTGCAGAAGCAATATTTCTTTTCTATAGTGACTGTGAACATGAGTGCAATTGGTGAGTTAAATTGAAATCAAACAAATTGATTATTTATTGGAAGACATGTTCAAAGAATGGCCTCTGTGTTATGCAAGTGGTTAGTCTTCCAAACAGAAAATAAATTCAGATCACCCCCCCAGTCATTCTTGCCAAACAATAGTCCATGCGAGATTAGCTGTTCTTTAATTTTAGTAAAAGACAGTGACACAGAACTACTTTTGCTTCATAATTGAAAATAATTGACTTTCATTTTCTCAAGGATGGAAAAAGCAACTCTTCCCTCAATCGTAGTGAAAATACTGATGTAAATGTGCGACCCAGGAACAATTTACAGGAAAGAGTTAAATAGCCTCAAAGTACTGAATCTCTGCCCAGTGTAGCCATAGCTTTTACACGGTAAGCCTTGCCATTCTAACTTTTAGCATCATTGTGAACCAGAAAGCATTTGAAAATTGATGAAGAGAACAGATAGCCCAAGATTCTTTTGTTTCTAGGAAAACATCATCTGGGCAGATCTTTCCCAAGAAACTTTCTTTCTCATCCCAGGTCCTCGGAGATCTAGGGAGAAGGCTAGGGAATGACTGTTGTGGGTCAGAGGACGCCAAAGTGATCCTGGGAACAATATGATTAGAGGGGTTACAGAGATGTGGTAGGGAAGACACAGGACCAGTGGTCAGTTTGACCAACATACAGGACCAGCCATCTGGATTGCCTGAGTGGTTATCACTGCAGGGAAAAAATGGCCAGTGGATTTTTTTTGTACTGTGGCAGCACAGGTAGGACTGTGCCCTTTAAAATCTCAGGGAACTGATTCTCTGGCCACGTGTCCAAGGGTGAGTTCTGGTTTGGTTGTGCAGAGAAATGTCACTTACTCTGCTGAGTGTGTATTTGAAAGGAGACAGAGGTGGATGAAAGGTTAGACACGGTCACAGCAGCAGAAACCACTGTAAACGGAAATGAAGCATGCCCGGAGACCTGCCACAGATGCGGAGAAGTTAACCAGGCACCCAGGAAAGGCTGAAAGAAAACAGGAACAGGCATGGGACTGGGGCTTTGCTAATTTTAGTTAGATGCCTCCACTGACCTTATAGTAATGTCAGTCCAAGAAGAATAATAACTGGTGAGCGTGCACTATCATTAGTTAATTTTGAGGCTACATTGTTTAGCAAATCTGTGAGTGGTTTACCCATAGGGTTCCAAGCCTCGTGCTTTCAAAGAATTACAATAGTGCTGTTTTTTACGTTATTATTAATCTTAAACAGGCAGTCCCCATCCAGCTTGAAGGTTTTATTCCAACGGTGTTTTCTCAAAATTTTCAGTTAGATGTTGGAACCAAAATAAGTGTGAGACCAAGTAGATGGACACCTACCTGTTTGGCATGGCTTTGATGAATGAGTCTTCTATTCCAGATGGGAAGAGGCATAGACAATCATTATAGGTATATTTGGGCTCTGAACTGAAAGTGTTCCTAAATATTGCCCCCGAAAAGTAATATTCCTTTACTGGGCATCAACTATATACAATCTTGTAGTCGTCATGCGTTTCTTTACATAAACTTGTGTTTCCCTCACAGTGTACCTGGGAGATGGAATTACTAGTCCTAGTTTAAAGATAAGGAAACTGTTGTAAGGTATCCAGTGAGATCTTCTTTCCTGTTTTCTCACAATTGCCCCCCAGATCCTATGGCCGAGAACTTATAGTTTGGAGAACTGACATCTTCCACCAAAGGCTTGCAGACTGCTGAGCTCGTTTTGAAGAATGAAGAGAAATAAAAAGCGTACAGTTAGGTAAAGAGCATAAAACTGTCTTTATTCACAGAATAATAATTGCTTATGTAGAAAATGAAGAAATCCACAAAAAAAGTTACTAGAACTAAGAAAGGAGTTTAACAAGGTCTCAGGATAAAAGATCAGTATAAAAACACCCCTTGTATTTCTTTGTACTAGCAATGAATAATTGGGAAAGTGGCATTTAAAGATGTTCCACTTTCAAAAACAGAATTCCCTGGAAACATTAGGGTCAGACTGACCTTTAAGGGAATGTGCTACCCAAAGGAAAAGGGAATCAAGGAGAGGAGTTGGGACGGAGACGAAAAGTGTTCTATGTTGTATTTCCAATGGACTTGCGACCCCTCAGAACCATCACACAGGCCCAGAGGTACTAAATAACTTGCCCAAAGCCACACAACTAGCAAGGCCCCAAACTGGTATTTGAGTTCTGTCCTCTTGGACTCAAAAATCTCTCGGTTTTCCACAGCTCCCATGCCAATTGACTCAATTCTGTCCCTATGTGTTGTGAAGGATGGAATACCTTATATGCTCTCCATTCCAAGAGCCCAAGCGTTCAACGATTCTTCCTGAACTTCCAGCATTTCCACTTGGCTTTGTGTTGGCCTTTGCAGTCCAGTATTATAATGATACTGTCTCGTGTTTGCACAATGTATTTTACTAAGCCTTCTCACATATTACCTCACTTGATTCTCACAGTAACTTATGAATAAAGAAAGACTGAAATTATTATCTCAGTTTAGTAGGCAATATATGGATAGTTTCAGATGGGTTTTGTCTCAATCAAGGTCATGTTGCTTACATGTGACAGAGCTAGGAATAGAATGAAAACCTACTTCAAAAACATGAATTCACAAAGAGCACTGGACTTTGCTGATGTAGGCAAGATTTTGTTAACTAAAGTAGTCACTTTGTGGACTTGGACAATGTTTGAGCATTAAAATTTATCTAAGAAAATGCAAGCTATTGCATGCATTTGCCTATACCAATGCTCTAACTGTCTAACAGATGGTGAAAGGCAAGGAGATCTCGTGTTTTAGAGAATGCCATCAATTGTAAAAAGAAAGAGTAAACTCATTTATAATATGCTTATTTTTAAAAAATGTAGATGGTACAACTGAAGGCTTCACTCATAAAAAGTTGAACTCTTCTTCGGTTTATAGTGATAGATCATAGAGTCTAAACATTTCAGAATTAGAAAGGGATCTTAGAAGCCTTCTAAGTTGAACCTCGTCTTTCTTGGTTGAGGGAGTGGAAGCTCCAAGATTTTCTCTGATTGCTTATGATCACAGCACTCTTACTGGTGGAACTAGCCTTAGAATCCAGAGGCAGAGTCTAGTCTAGTTCTGTGATACCACATCCAAGTTTGGGACTTTCTTTTCCCTATTTTTAATTTGTATTAGTTTCGATAATAACAACTGTCAAGTCTCTAATTCTGGATGGCTGTGATTTTGGAATGCAAGCAATTGTAGATCAGAAACTCTATGGCCCACCTTCTGTGGAGCCTGAGGGGAAGGGCTTACAGAGAGGGGTCACTCCCAGGGGTTCATCAGCCCCTAGAGCTCCCCACTCAAACCATGAAGTACAGTCTCGTGTGTCTCCTTCCTCCGCAGCTTCTCATCCTGGAGGGCTTGTCAACTCTGACCACATAGGCCTTTGAAAATATCATAGACTTCTTTGAAGTAGGTTATTTTTCCTGAAACACATTAGATCATCTTATCTGTATTTTTAAAATGTAAAGTGTTTTGGCCAACAATTTGAAGGAGGTCTAGCTAGTCCAAGGTAATGGTTTTCATCTGATCTACCAGCACATTCTATTCATTTTTTCATTCACTCATTCATTATAAACAAAGGTATAATAAATTTTTAATGTATCAGATGTGACTAGTGCTGTGGCAGATAAGCAGGGTGACTGGTGAAGGAATGGTATGGGTGATGGTAAATGGTTGTGATTTTATATGAGATGGTTAAGGAAGGCTTGTTTGCTCAGCAAGCATTTTGTGCAGAGATCTGATAGAGGTGGAGAAACCAGCCATGTAGCTATCTGGGGGGAAGAACTTTTTAGACAGAGGCCACAGCAAGACCTCTGAGTTAGAAGACAGCTTGGTATGTTCAAACAACAACAAAAAGGCTTGCCTGGCTGGAGTGGGGAGTGAGGCCCGGAGTTGAGGAAGTGAGATCTGGAGGGGCAGGAGCCAAGTCATGTAGGGCCTTATAGAACAACATGTGCTCCCACTTAATGGGCACCATGTGAGGGTATGTGGCACACCCCTTGGATGTGGGACACAACTACAAGAGGGACTCTACCTAACAGATGCAAACATTGTAACCTAATTCTTTATGCCCTCACATTGATCTGAAATAAAAACGAAAAAAAAAAAATCGGTTTTTGGGCGGTGCCTGTGGCTCAGAGGAGTAGGGTGCTGGCCCCCTATCCAGAGGTGGCAGGTTCAAATCCAGCCCCGGCCAAAAACTGGGAAAAATAAATAAATAAAAAATATGTATTTTTTTAAATCGTTTTTTAATTGATGTATGATTTACATCCAAGAAAATGTACAGATCTCAAGTGTTTGTTTTGAAGGTGGTTTGATTATATACCTTGCACACACCATGAGAGACCAGACCCAGAGCATTTCCGTCACCTCCGAAAGTTCCTTTGGGATGCTCTTCTGTCAAATCTCCCCACAGCCAGAGGGAACCCGTCTTCTGATTTCTATCACTATCCTGGAACTTCATAAATATGAAATCATGTTCTTATGTCTAGTTTTGTTCACTCAGTGGGGTGCGGTAGAGATTCACACGTGGTGCCTGTATCTGTACTTGTGAGAATGGTATCTGTATCTGCCATTGTTGAGTAGAATTATACTGCATAACTGTATCACTATAAGTTTATCCATTGTCCTATTGATGGTTATTTCCTGTTTTTGGCTATTTATAATAAACCTGTCATGAATATTCCCCCAACAAGTCTTTTTGTGCATGTATGTTTTCATTTCTCTTTGGTGCATACCTAGCAGTGGAACTACTAGATCAAAGGGTGATGATATTTATATGAAACTACTGAACAGTTTCCTCAGGTCATGGTATTGTTTTACACTCCCCCAGCTAAGTGTAAGAGTTCCCATAGTTCCACATGCTCACTTACCTTTGGTAATGTCCAGTGGAATTTTTTGTTTTGTTTTGTGCTAACAATTCTGGGAAGTTTGAAATATACCTCATTGTGGTTTTTTTGTTTGTTTGTTTGTTTTAATTTTTATTTCTTATAGCATAACTATGTACATTAGTGCAATCATGGGGTACAGTGTGCTGTTTTCATATACATTTTGAAATACTCTCATCAAACTGGTTAACATAACCTTCATGTCATTCTCTTAGTCATTGAGTTAAGACATTCATACTCTGCTTTTAGAAAGATTTACTTGTACCCTTGTAAGGTAAACCATAGAGGTGACCACCTCATTGTGGTTTTAATTTTCATTTCCCTGTTAACTATTAATGGTGAGCCCATTGCCATGAGTTTTTTTTGGCATCTGCAGCATTCTTTTTGTGTGTGTATGGTGTCTGTTAACATGGCTTGCCTAGACTTTTAAATTGGATTGTCTTGGGCCAGGTATGGTGGCTCATGCCTACAGTTCCCACTACTCGCTGAGGCAGGAGGATCGCTGGAGCTCAGGAGTTTGAGGTTGCAGTGAGCTGCTATGATGATGCCACTGCACTCTAGCCTGGGCAACAGAGCAATACTTTGTCTCAAAAAAGAAAAGTTAAGTTTTTTTCTTTATTATTGTTGTAGGAGTTTTGAAAAAGATATATTCTAGCTATGAGCTATTTAACAGATCTATATCTACATAGTATATCCATGTCTGTTATTAATATACTGTCTATAAACATTATTATATATATAGTGTTATGTGTCAGGATCTGTTTCTGACACCACTTGTCAAGGCCTAGGACTGGCCAGGTCTCGGGCCCAGCTTAGGCAGGTTCCGGACGCAGATCGCTAAGCTACCTTGCTTAGGAACAGTTTCTCTTAGGTGCTTGAGGGCTATCTACTTTAGCTGGAGAGAGAGAGAGAGAGAGAGTCTCAGAGAGAGTAAAGCAGTCTTCCTAGAACAGATAGATCTTAGTCTTTAGCAGAGCTTGGTAATCTTCAGCAGAGGGACGCCATGCTGGCATTCTGCAGGCAGGAGAGGAGACAGAGTAAGCATGTCAGTGATAGCAGGCGCATGCTTTTTGACTGCCCTCTTCTCCAGCCTAATATAAGGCTGAGCTCGTGCCTCTCAACACCACAGGTGTAGAGACTGCCAATTCACCAATGCTCTCATCTCGTGAGCTCTCATGCTTGTTAGGAGAGCTAAATCTCTCTCCATGCCCTTTTCACCAAGGTGTTCCATTACAGGTATTTCCTATAACTCTCACTCCTCCTAGCCATAAGCTATACAGGCTGCTACAGTTATGTATTATATATTAAAAATGTAACATATTAATCTATTAAATATTATATTTATATCATACATATATTAAATATGTGCATGAATTTTAATAAAGGAAAAAACTATACTAAAATTAAAATGCTGAAGTCACATTTGACTTCTACAATTACATGAGGTGCCCAAACGTGACCTGCATTTGTCTTTTGTTATTGGTAAATATTGAGTATTATAACTTTAATCCAGTTTTTCCCTTGCTTTTTCTCTCTTTGAATGCCAAGTGGCTTCTGTACTTTCTTTGATTATCATCGTAGTCTTTGCATCAAGACGCAGAGCAATGATAGCAGGTTTCTTTTTAAAGCTTAGTATTAAATATTAAATATCTTTCCTCATTTTAATTTTACATTACTCTGCCAAGAAAAAAAATTAAAACTCAAGTTATTTGAAGCCTGGACACACTTCTGTGATTAGCCGGGCTATGTAAAAGTGGGTGGCTTTATTCTTCCTGCTGTGTAAGCAGATCCAGGACCTGGAAAGATGGGACCAGATTATATAACTACTTTTGAAAAGTATGCTCCAAAATGGATGGCCTGTTATAAGCCAGGTTGCAAAGTAAGGAAGCGGGTAAGGGAAGGACATTTTCTTCTAGAAGAAAACCAGAACTTCTGAAGAGTCCCAGTCCATAATTTTTTCCCAAAATGGTGGTGGGGGGTAAAAATCTTAACATGAATTTCAAAGTACTGTCTCTGTGAAGGGCCAGTAGTTGCCTTGCTAAGGAGGGGGGCGGCTAAGTTTGACTATCCCCACCCTTCCCAGCTGGGGGAATGGAAATGTTAAGTTTTTTGCCCAATGGGTGTGAAAGTGAGCTGAAGCTTGGTTGGTACTGAATTCTCCAATGGGTTTCTTCTAGAAAGAAACAACTCAGACTCTTCCTTTCACTTTAGCAAAAAGCGTTTTGTTTTGTTTTTTTCTATTGTTGGGGGTTCATTGAAGGTACAAAGAACCAGGTTACATTGATTGCATTTGTTAGATAAAGGCCCTCTTATAACTGTGTCCCTCCCCCAAAAGGTGTGCCACATACCATGACCTCCCATACCGTCCTTCCTTCCCTCTCTCTGCTCTCCCTTTCCCCCACCTGCCACCATATACTAGGTCATTAATTGTCTTCATATCAGGATTGAGTACATAGGATTCTTGCTTCTCCATTCTTGTGATGCTTTACTAAGAATTATGTGATCCATTTCCATCCAGGTTAATACAAAAGATGTAAAGTCTCCATCTTTTTTAGTGGCTGAATAGTATTCCATGGTATACATATACCACAGCTTGTTAATTCATTCCTGGGGTGGTGGGCATTTAGGCTGTTTCTACATTTTGGCAAAGTTATTTTTAAAAACACTTGGGAAGTTTTTCCTCCAGCCCTCAGGAGGGAAGGCTCAAAGAAGGAAGTCATTGGTACAACCACCTTCTAGGCCATCACAGAATTCCTGAAGGTTGGAGACTTCTTAGAAGTAGACAAAAGTGGGTTGCCACCACCAGGACGTGGAAAATTTGATGAGACTGGAACCATATGTCAAATTTTCCAGGAAAGAAATGCTCAGGAATTCAAGCAGCATAAAATCAGAGCCATGAGGAAGAACCAGCCCATCTGGCCCACTATGGTGTCCTTGACAGAACCTTCAGTGATAGTAAAGTGTATGGTGGGCACACCACCACTCAAGCCAAGTCCCTGGAATACTCCTGCCCTTGTCTGCTGTGCTTAGGAGTAGCAAACCAGTCCCCCATGCCACAATGATGGCAGACATGCCCAGGACACAGACAATGGCTGTGGGGAGCAGTAGAGGAGTCATAGAGCCAGTAATAAAACTCTCCCAAATAAGTAGAGAGATCCCTGAATAGTCTGGTTTGGAAGAAGTCCAAGAGACCTTCTCTGAATGACAACAGACAGTGTGGAAGAGCTGGGGGAAGCTGAGGCAGAGCACTGCACCCAATAAGAACATCCCTAAAACCACCTTCTCCTGTAGAGGGCCCAGGAAGTACATATTTGGTCTAAGCATGGTGAAGATTCTCAAAAAGAGAAACAGCACAAAACCAAGCAGATGGGTCCAGATGTTGCCAGTTTCTGTGAGGATGCAGGAGGTGCTCTTGAAGCACGCCCAAAAAGAGGGCATGTGCGGTCTATGACCATGTAGCAGGTGGTCATTGTCTTTCAGCCAGCCAGGGAGCACATTGTATGGGATGACCCTCCAGCGGCCCTCCCAGACCTTATACACAAACTCCTCCCTCTTCTCTGTGGCATGATGGGCTTGCAGGACCTCTTCCTGGGGCACTGGGCAGGTTTGCTCTTCTTCAGGTTTGGTTGGGTTGGCGATTACTCCTTTGCCCTTCTCTCCTAACGCGGGTCCCAGTTCACCCAGTTCCACTGGGTCAGTTTCCTTGTTACTGGCAGGAGCACCACTGCCGTGTGCCACCACAGATCCTTATAGGATGACATCTGGCGAGTCATCTTAAGGTCCTGCACCTGCAGCCAGAGGAAACGTTGGGGTCTCTCAGCCCCAGGGGGCAGAGATCTCCCTATGATGGCAGACAAATGGAGGTCAATGGAGATTGGGGCAGCACAGTGAGCAAAGTCCATTGTCCAGTTTGGTTTTCTAAAAGCCAGGAGAGTAGGCTCTGCTTGGGGTCATGATCCTCCAAGCTATATCCCGCTGCAGTGGAGGCAGCCTACAGCCCAGTGGCCTGGGATTTTACTCTATAAGATCCTTACTCCATAAGGGGCAAGGAACCCAGGTTTTTGCTTTTTAAAATGTGTATACATTTTCAGCACCTTCTGTGTATAATATATATTGATAATTTTATCTAAGTCTGCCACTTGTATGTTCATTTTCTTAATGGTACCTTTTGAGAGGCGGTTTTAATTGGGATGAAACGTTGTCTACTCCAAGGTCATGGAAATGTCTTTTTCTAGAAGCATTATGCTCTTGGCATTTAGGTTTAGTTTAAGATTCACCTTAAATTAATTTTTGTGGATGCAATAAGGTGGAAGAAAGATAAAGATATCCAATTCCACATCATTTGTTAAAAACACTTTATTTTTCCCATTGAATTATCTCAGCTGAAGGGGCTTGCTTTTTCTCCAAAGAGAACAAAGTTGCTGGAGAGTTTTCAGTTCTTCTCAAGGCAACAAACACTTGCTACTCCGTGTAATAGGTGTCTCCTGCCTATTTGATACACATACACAAGCACATTTGCACACACTTTAAGAATAGTAGTGCCGGGCGCGGTGGCGCACACCTGTAATCCTAGCACTCTGCGAGGCCAAGGTGGGTGGATTTTCTGAGCTCAGGAGTTTGAGACCAGCCTGAGTAAGAGAGAGACACCATCTCTAAAAATAGCCAGGAGTTGTGGTGAGTGCCTGTAGTCTCAGCTACTTGGGAGGCTAAGGCAAGAGGATTGCTTGAGCCCAAGAGTTTGAGGTTGCTGTGTGCTGTGACACCATGGCACTCTACCCTGGGCCCACAGGTGGGTAGGAGGATGCAGGAAGGGAAGAGGGAGGAGGGTCACAGTGTACGGTACACCTCTTGGGGGTGGGACACGATTGTAAGAGGGACTTTAACAAATGCAATCAGTGTAACCTAATTCTTTGTTATCTCAATGAATCCCCCCAAAAAAATAAATAAAAAAGAGAATAGTAGCCATACCTCTCTTGTGCTTTTATTCTCTATGTGAAAGAAAGAATAAATGAGTGCCGGCAAATGACAAAGGGAACTTTTTTCCTTGGGTAGCATGTGGCTGCACTCACTTCTCTGTGTTCCATGTGGCTCCCACACAGATTCTGACCCTTTCCATTTAGGGTTGCCAGTCTCACGTTTACAGGGCGCGGCTAATGTGCATGTAGGATCATGTATTTCTTTGGCCCATACCACATAAGCATATGCTGGCCTCTTGCATGGTTAACTTAGATGCTATTTTTGTTTTCATTTCTACTTGTCATATTTGGGGTAGAGAAGATTAAAAGCACATGTGGACAGCACAGAATTGGCATCTGGAAAGCAGCCCTGCTGCAGCTCTTCCAACTTCCCCTGAAAATGCCCAGAAAGACTCAGAAGCAAGACAAAATTCTCACCATAACCCAGAGAAGTGTGATTATCGGATAGCCTATTGCCAAAATCTGAGAGTAGTCTCTGTGAGCTGGAGGGAGTGGAGAGAGGGTTTGACGCCTCTCTTCAAGTTTCCCTTTTACAGATCCCCTTGGTCTATTCCAGCCAGAAAGCTGGGTACCGCTCCTTCTGCTTCCAACGGGCTGCTTCCTTTTAAGGCAGCCAAAAAGCTATTTCTTATCTTTCCCATCCACTCTTCTTACTTTCCCTGTCCACTCAACCTCAGCAATACCCGAGTAGGATGAAAAAGGGAGGGGTCTTTTCCCCCTCCCTTGAAGCTTGTGTAATGCTTAATTGCATCCTGGGAAGTGTAGTTCCATGAGTTCAGCACTTATGTGGGTCCAAAGAGTAAGCTTTCTGGACGAAGTACTCTACATACCAGGTTGTATTTTTTCACGCACAGAACGGTTTCAAAGAACCAGACAATGAGAGGTAGGAAGGAGCCTTGGAGTCTGGAGTTAGGGTACAAGCTTGAAAATACCTATCCTCCAGGTGCAGGTGTGAGAGCATCACACAAGAGAAGGGTTGCTGTTGACAAGGCCAACTCCTTACCA
>CAUYQV010132131.1:0-19390 GCA_963574575.1 Galagoides demidoff
GGGCGCCTATGGTCCCAGCTATTTGGGAGGCAGAGGCAGGAGACTCGCTTGAGCCCAGGAGTTGGAGGTTGCTATGAGCTGTGATGCCATGGTACTCTACCCAGGGGGATAGCTTGAGGCTCCGTCTCAAAAAAAAAAAAAAAGAATTTAAACAAAAAATTCAGGAGTGATCTGTTGCTGGGGCTTTTATAGCCTGATGGATATAAGGGTCTAAACTAAATTATGATGCTTTAGTGGCAGATCTTTCATTCTGTTAATAGTATTCAGTGTGGGCAGGGGAATGAGTCTTGAGGCCCAGTCTAGCTTGTCTATGAAGAAGTATTTTTAAAAACAGTAAGCTTTAATTCCTTTATTGCTTCAGAAAGGAAAATCTCTTAGTAACGTGTATCATATAGCAAACCTAATGAGAGGCAGAGAGAATTTGAATGGGTTGAAAGGAATTCAAAGCATAGAGTGGAAAGGTAATGCACAGCAGATCCAGATTGTAGGTTGTGAAATGTCAGTTAAATCTTCCCAATGTGGAGGCCCCGCAGAATGTTTCATGCCTGTAGTCCTAGCTACTTGGGAGGCTGAGGCAAGAGGATCACTTGAGCCCAAGAGTTTGAGGTTGTTGTGGTCTTCAGCGCCACAGCACTCTACCAAGGGTAACACAGTGAGACTCTGTCTCAAAAAAAAAAAAAAAAAAAAAGAAAGGGTAGCCATTGTGAGGTGAATTGGGGAACCCACAGAAAGCCATAATTGATAGACCTCTTTAGATCACATGGATTGGGTGAGGTGTAGCTTTCCTGAGGAAGAAATGTTGTTTTAGCGATTACTAGTTACTATTATGTGTGGATATAATGATACTTTATAATTTAAAAAATAACAAGTATAGGGAGTCGTTATGTTACTTCTGCTTAATTTTCATTTTATGACTAGATTAGTTAATGATAATAATAACTGAGTAAAAGCTTTTTGTTCTTTTAAATATGAGATTTTCAATGGCTGAATTATCAGCGTAGAGTTTAAACCAATTTTAGGGCTTTTGATAAATGTTGCCAAATTGTTACTATTTTTTGAAGGCTTGTATTTAACTCTCATACTCATGTGAAATGAGTATGTACTTTTGAAGCAGGTAGGATTCAACCTAGCCTATAAATACTGTACTAGGCTTAGATATTGTCAACATATGTTTTGCACTTAACCAAAGGGTTGGAAACCTGACATTGAGCAAATATTTAATCCAGTTAATCAAATGCTTTGTCATATTTTTACTGGGTATTTTTTAGTCCCATTATTTTTAAAATTTTATTTTATATTAGACAATAAAACTAAAATGCTAATAAATAACTACCACCCTGCAGGCTCCTATCCTCTGCCCTCTTTCCTCCAGTGTCTCCTTCTCTGACCTAGTTGACAACATTAGGCTTACTTTTTTGGATACTGATACCATGTGTAAAAACTTATTATGCAGAAAATTAATAGAACATGATGGTTTCAAGCATATATTTTATGTTGGACCTGGGTTCCTGTTTGGGTTGTGCCACTTAATTTGGGTTGTGCCACTTAATTGTAGTAAGTTACTTAACTTCTCAGTGTTTCATCTTTAGAATTTCTTGTTTGTAGGGTGGAATAGTAACTTTTTCATAAGGTTCTGAGAATTAAGTGAGGATCTTAACAACTCAGTATGCTTTTTTCCCTACTTTTTGTTTGAGATAGGATCTTGCTGTATTGTCCAGGGTGGAGTGCAGTGGCTGGCTATTCACAGCCATGATCATAGTGTGCTACACAGCCTTGAACTCTTGGGCTCAAGCAGTTCCTCCTCCCTTAGCCTCCTAAGTAGCTGGGACAACAGGCGTGCACCACCATACCTGGCATGTTGTTTTAACTATTACTACTATGTGTGGATATAATGATACTTTAGAATTTAAATACTTTTGTATCTGTTTATATAGTGAAGAATAGGAAACAAGTACTGTCTGATTAAATGTTCCTTATGGCCAGAGCCCACTTGATTTACGTGGATTGTCTCTCTTGCCTGTGAAGAATTCTGGGAGTTATGCCTGACAGAGGTAGATTTCAAGTGATGTTCCAAATTGCTACTTTTACCATTTTAGTTCTTATGATTTTCTGTGGCTTTAGAATTGATCACATTTATGAGTCATGGTTATAACATTTAAGCATTAAGCACTAGATTTAGATTAGCAATGTCTGTGTTTTATCTTTGACATGCAGTAATGTACTTTAAAATACTATATTATGAATTTTATCAATTCATAATTGCCAAGTCATGGAAGAAGCCCTAGTGCCCATTGACCCATGAATGGATTAATAAATTGTGGTATATGTATACCATGGGATACTATGCAGCATTTGAAAAATGGAGACTCTATCTCTTTTATGTTTACATGGATGGAGCTGGAAAATACTCTTCTTAGTAAAGTATCGCAGGAATGGAAAAAAAAATATTCAGTGTACTCAGTACTATTGTGAAACCAGTTTATAATCACTCGTGCTTGCATATGAAAAATGAAAGACAACTATAGCCTAGGATGAAGGAGGGAAGGGTAGGGAGAGGGGAAGGGAGGGGGGGTTTGTGGATAGAGGGAGGGTTAGTAGGGGGACCACACCTATGGAGCATATTGCAAGTATAAGTTGGATATATCAGGTGTAGAACACAAATGTCTTAATGCTGTAATCAGGTAAATGAGGTGAAGGCTATGTTGATTAGTAGGATGTAAGCACTCCAATTTGTACAAATAATCAACACACTGAATCCCATAATGGCATAAATGTATTTATGATAAGTGTACAAATGACTTAATAAAATAAAAATAAAAAAAAGAAATTGATGGGTAAATAAATAAACAAACGTTAAAAATACTATATTATAAATTTTAAAAGGGGTCTGACTTATGTTCTTTGTGTATTCTTAGCAGTGTCAAGGAAAGAGTGCTTTGTGTGAGCTAAGTGTCTGACGTGTGTTAACCAGTGGGTATGTAGGCAGCGTGGCACAGGGACTTAGGAGTCTTGACCTATGTTTGCTACCTTTTTCATCACTTTTGATCTGGGTGACCTTGGCCATGTTGTTTGCCATTGATAGTGAATTAATTAATTAATTATTTAAAGAAATGTCTTAAATATTTCTTTCTTTCTTTTTCTTTTTAAAGCATTTCTTTCTTCTTCTTCTTTTTTTTTTGTAGTTTTTGGCTGGGGCCAGGTTTGAACGCACCCCACCTCTGGTATATGGGGCTAATGCCCTCTCCTTGAGCCACAGGCACTGCCCTCTGAATTTTTTCTTTGGAGAAGGAAGACAGGGACAAAATAAGCTAATATTAGGGAGTCATTGAAAAGTCATATTTAGGCTCCATTCTCTCATCTGTATATGTTCCCTTATTGCACAGTTTTCCTAATTATCTTTTAAATGAAGGTATACTAATTCATTTAGTTGATAGTATATCAAAATCATAGTTGGTGGTCCCATTTCTTTTTAACATATAATATTGTGGTAAATATTATGCACATAATTTTTCATGCCTTGAATTACTTCTGTAGTACACATTTGAAGGATTTGGTTTGCTGGGCAAAACAGGGAATATTTTTATTAAATATGTCATTTAATGTGTATTATCATTATTGTTTTGATAATGGGATAATTAGGATTTTAGTTCTGTTATTTTTCTGAGATAAATTGATTGTCAGACCTTTAGAGTTTTATAGAAACCTTACTGGCATAGTTTGTTGATTGATTCAGTAAGTGCTTTTGGACATATAGCTTAATAATGGGGAAACAAAGATACTGAAGGTATATTTAGTCCCTGCCTTCAAGGAGGTTGGTCACAGTCAAGTAAGGAAGTCTAATTTATAACATTTGATTCTTACCTTTAAATGACATCTTGTAGGTTAGATAAAACAATCTCTTAATTGCCCGTTTTCAACTTCTGATCTAAATGGGTGAATTACAGTATAGTTTTAGCATAGGTTATATCAGGATGTTAGAATCATTGGTCACTTGGTTGCTAGAAATAACTTTAAGCAAAGCAGATTTACCTGTAGAAGGATTTAAGTCTGGGTATCCCATAGAACTCAGGCCTCTATGTAGGCCTCAAGAGGACTAAACTAGAAACTGGAAATTCAGGAACCACAGTAGCACTATCTCTTGTGGGTCATTGAGTGACCCTTTCCAATGCTGTGAAATAAAGTTATCTAAAAAGTAGAAGAGGGACAGAAGGACATTGTGTTTGTCACTAAGGTTATGGACAAAGTGCTCTCTAGAGAAAGGAGTTATGGCTTGGCACCTGTGGCTCAAGTGGCTAAGGTGCCAGCCACATACACCTAAGGTGGCAGGTTGGAATCCAGCCCGGGCCACCAAACAACAATGATGGCTGCAACCAAAAAAAATAGTCAGACATTGTGGCGGGTGCCTGTGGTCCCAGCTATGTTGGAGGCTGAGGCAGAAGACTCGCTTGAGCCCAGGAGTTGGAGGTTGCTGTGAGCTGTGATGGCATGGCACTCTACCCAGGGGGACAGCTTGAGGCTCTGTCTCAAAAAAATTAAAACAGAGAAAGGAGTTACACAGTTTTCTCCAGCTTAACTGCTATTAAATGGTATCTTGTTTCAGTTGGTATATCTTGATTGGTAGTGACAGTTGAACATAGTTAATATTTGTATCAAATGCCCCTTGCTAGTTTTTCTTGAAGTCTGTATCTTAGACATTAGAATATATGTCAGTGTCAGTCTTTGTTGCATCTGACAGAATCATTTCCTCTGTCATGTTTTTTTCTTTTCTATATTTGAATATTCCCATTGTATTATACAAAATTTTATACTTTTATTGAATTCAATACTAGCTTTTCTTTGTAATATTTTAACATATATAAATCTTTTCTTAAAGAAGAATTATTTGTGTATGTATTTATTTATTTGAGACAAGAGTCTCACTCTGTTGCCCTGGATAGAGTGCCATTCCACTAAAAATAAAGTGTGTAAATTTTTATAAGTTATTACCTCTTAGCCAGGTGTGATGGCATGTGTCTATAGTCCCAGCTACTGTTGAGCCCAAGAGTTTGAGGTTGCTGTGAGCTGTGATGATACACGGCACTCTACCTCAGAGTGCAAAGTGAGTCTTAAAGAAAAAACATTACCCCCTAAAGTAGCAGTCCTTGGCCTTTTTGGCAGTAGGGACCAGTTTCATGGAAGACAACTTTCTCATGGATTGAGGGTGATGGTGGTGGTGTTGATGTTGATATAAATCTGCAAGCAATTGATTTATTATGGTCTCCGTGCAGTCAAACCTCTCTGCTCGTAATAATCTGTATTTGCTGATGCTCCCCAGCACGGCCTCAGTTCTACCTCAGATCATCAGGCATTAGATTTTCATAAGGAGCTGCAACCTAGATCTTTCACATGCAGGTCTACTATAAGTTTTGTGCTACTATGAGAATCTAATGCTGCTGCTGATTGACAGGAGGCAGAGCTCAGGCAGTGATACAAGGGGAGCATCTGTAAATATAGATGAAGCTTTGCTTGCTGGCTGCCTGCTGCTCATCTCCTGCCCTGCAGCTTGGTTCTTAACAGGCCATAGGCTGGTACTGGTCTGTAGCCCAGAGGTGGGGGACCATAGCTCTAAAGTTCAAGTACTTTACTGTGATTCAACTGATTTTGTTTTTAAATTTTATAAAGTGTTTTATTTTTCACATTGAGGCATAAAACAAAATGCACACAAAGTAATGCTCTGTGAGTTATTATAAATCCTGAGTAATTACCACTCCGACAAGAAATAGAATGTTACTGGGAGGCGCCTGTGACTGTGGGTAGGGCGCCAGCCCCATATACTGAGGGTGGTGGGTTCGAACCCAGCCCTGGCCAAACTGCAACAAAAAAATAGCCGGGTGTTTGGCAGGCGCCTGTGGTCCCAGCTACTCGGGAGGCTGAAGCAAGAGAATCACCTAAGCCCAGGAGTTGGAGGTTGCTGTGAGCTGTGATGCCACGGCACTACACTGAGGACGATAAAGTGAGACTCTGTCTCTAAAAAAAAAAAAGAAATAGAACATTACCAATACTTCAGAAGCATTTGCTACCTTCTTTCTGCTCCCCAGAGTAACCACTGTTCTGACTTAGTCATGCCTGTTTTTGAACTTTATATAAATAGATTCACACAGTATGTATTTTGTGTCTGTATACTGTTCCATATAAGATGTTTGTAAGATTCTACTATGTTACTTTCTGAAACTGTAATTCATTTTCATTCCTCTGTAATATTAATATTATTTTGCATGAGTGTACATTTTATACACTCTGTTGATTGGCATTCGGAATCTAACAACAACCTACAGAACCTATCTCGTTTGTAACTTGGAGACTGTCTGTATATGTGTTTGCCTTTAGTAGATACTGCTGGTTTTCCAAGGTAAATTCTACCAGTTTACCTGCTCATGAACAATTTGTGAGATAGTCCATTGTTAGCATCCTTACCAGTAATTGGACTTGTCGGTATGATTCATTTTAGCTATTCTGATTGATGTGGTATGGTATCTCTTTGTGGTTTTAATTTTCATTTCCCTGAAGATTAAAGATGTTTTATCCTTTTAAAATAAAGTTTATTGGTCTTCTGGATATCATTTTTTTTAAATTGTTTTTATTAGATCATAATTATGTACATTAATTCTATCATAGGATACAGTGTGTTGCTTCCATATAAGTTTGAAAAACTCTCATCCAACTGGCTAACATAGCCATTGGATATCTTTTATGAAGTGCCTGTTTGAATCTTTTGCTTATTTTTTTTGTTGTTGCTGAGACAGTCTTGCTGGGTCACCTACCGTGCTAGAGCACAGTGGCATCATCATAGCTCACTGCAGCCTCAAACTCTTGGGCTCAAGTAATTCTGCCTTAGTCTTCTGTGTAGCTGGGACTACATCACACCTGGCTAATTTTTCTATTTTTTGTAGAGACAGGGTCTTCAAGTGATCTTCTTGCATATCAGGATTACAATCATGAGTGACCATGCTCGGCCTTCTAAATACATAGATGTATGGCTGCAGATTTCCCTCTGAGCACTATAATTAGATAATGTTAGTTTTGGTATGTTGTATTTTTATTTATGTTCATATAAAATATTTTTTAACTTCCCATTTGATTTCCTTTATCCTATTGGTTATTTAAGAATACGTTAATTTCTACCTATTTGTGAATTCTCCAATTTTTTTTCTGTTAACTCATTTGTAATTTAATTCCATTGTGGTTAAAGAACATACTTTGTGTGCATTTAGTCCTTTTCATGTCATGTTTTTGATCCTTATTTTGTGGTTTAGCATATGTGGTCTGTCCTGAAGAATATTGCATGCGTACTTTTTAAGAAAAATACATATCATTTCCTTGCTCCTATCAAGTTACTTCACCTGCCTGCTTTGTACTATTATTGTCTGGTGTATTACATTTCTATATATTATAGGCCCAATGGTATTACATGCATGTTGTATGTGCAGTTGCTTTTTAAATCAGTTAATAATCTGCAATTATACTTTTATAATTATCTATGCAGTTACCTTTATTAGCACACTGGAGTTATTCTTTGGTATACCCAGAAACACTGTCATCAAACCTTTCTTTAACTCTTTAAACATGGGTTCCTTTAGGTCTTTGATATAATTATAATGGCTGCTCGAACTCTTTGCTGTATCCAACATCTGGGTCCTCTCAAAGGCAGTTTCTGTTGCCTCCATTTTTTTTTTCCTGTGTATGGGTTACAATTTCCTGTTTTCTTGGAATATCTCTAAGTATTTTGTTGAAAATGAACAATTTAGATAATATAGCCACTCTGCATCTGGATCCCTTTCTCCCCTGGGAGTTTTATTGTTTTTTATTTGCTTTGTTTTTAGTAACTTGGCTGGAGTAGTTCAGTGGAATAGTTCAGTGAAGTCTTTTCTCCCCACGGTGTATGGTGTACGGCTTCTACCCTGGCTACTCAGAAGAGCTATTTTGGGCATGTGTAGTCTCCCTGACCAGATGGCTGTGGTTTTGGCCTGCTTCTTTGACCATCTCTTTCCCTGCTTTCTCCACTGTTTTTTGGCTGGTCTGGCTCTGTTGCTATCATACCCAGTTGTCAACCTCCACTGCCTGCTTACCCATTGCTCTGTTGTTTTTGTCAACTTCCTGAGGCATAAATTGTTCCCCAGTCTGATCCCATTAAAGTGGGGCCTCTTTGCAGAAGTTAAGTGTTGCCCATCTTTATAGCTTTATGCTTATCTCAAGAGGGTTCTCTTAATACCTTTCTTTTTGCTTAGTTCTCTCTGTTAAATGTCTAGTTGCTCTGTAGCTTTGCTTTCTGCTTCTACTGTTATAGAACTGGCAGCTTTTTAGTTGTTCACTCTCTAGAGTTTCATAGTTTTTGACAATGCCCTTAGGAATGCAATTCTTTATCTGTTCCAAATATAGTTGATTCCCATAGGTGGAGCTACAGAATTTTCTATTTCTATATTTCTTCCTCATACTCCCTTCAGCAGAACCTCTTTCTTGCTTCAGATGAGCTGGAGGTAGAGGCAAGAAATCACTGCTCCTGAAGTGTCATCACTGCTTAAGAGGGAGACATTGGGCTCGGTGCCTGTGGCCCATTCGGCTAAGGCGCCAGCCACATACATGAGCTGGTGGGTTCGAATCCAGCCTGGGCCCACCAAACAACAATGATGGCTGCAACCAAAAAATAGCCAGGCGTTGTGGTGGGCGCCTGTGGTCCCAGCTACTTGGGAGGTGGAGGCAGGAGACTCACTTGAGCTCAGGAGTTGGAGGTTGCTGAGAGCTGTGAGGCCATGACACTCTACCCAGGGGGACAGCTTGAGGCTCTGTCTCAAAAAAAAAAAAGAGAGAGACATTGGACGGGGTGGTGCCCCTTGTTCTTTTCAGCTTACCTCTCCTGTTAAAGAACCTCTGTCTTACCAGTGAGTGATTAGGACCCAGCATTTTGGCCCTGCTATACTTGAGCTAGGGCTTCTGCTTTTAAAGTGGAGATTCTTTCTCAAAGGGAGATATGGAATAAAAAAGTATGGGTTGATTGGGAGGAAGGGAGTCCTAGGCTCCTCATCCATACCTGTCTGGAATAGAGGTTTTGGAATGTGGATAGGGTGGAGTGGGAGCAGCATGGTGAGACATACTAACAGCCTTTCCTCCTAGGGTGGAGCTGTGCTACAGGAAGAGAGGAAAAATGGTATTAGAATGGGATCTGACACTCTGCTTTAATGATCCAATTGTGTCTTTCATTTGTTTCCCTAAGATTTTATGAATCATGTAGTATGTGATGAACATCTAATTTTACTAGTGACCTTTTTTGTTGTGTATTTTATGTGAAGTGTTAGATTTAACATTTGTAAATGATGGGGATGAGTTTAGTAAGAGGAGTAGCATGATTAGCAGGCAGGTGGTTGTATTTTGAAATGAGGTATTCTTTAACAATGGTTATGGTCTTTATGATGTCTTTTATGATTTTTTTCAAAAGTGTAAACTTTGGTCATATAATAAAGCATTTAATAAATTATGGTGAAATTGCTTTTTCCTCAGATTTTTACCGCTTATAATTAGGGGCTGGGTTTTGGATAAGTGTTGGAAATGACAGTTTGAGTCCATAAAAGATGGAAGTCTTTAAAATGCACTTTCTAGAACAGGAGTCAGCAGACTACCTATTTTTATGTTTTTACATGGTTAAAAAATCAAGAATAATACTTGAATGTGTGAAAGTCAAATTTGTGTATATAAAATCTGATTGCAACACAATTAGCTGTTTTTGCATTACCCTGGCAGAGCATAATAGTGACAGAAACTGTTAATGGCATTTCATCACCTCAGACTGCACTACAAATTTCACTGCTGCAGTTATAACTTGAGAGTATGTCAGACCTGGGTTGGGAGTCTTCAGGGGTGATGAGGCTGGTGGAAATAGCAAGACTCTGCACTAACTTAATGCATAATGTCTGGGAAGCCTGGAGAAGTTTACATTGTCTCATGCCTAGTAACAGATTAAGACAATGCAGAGCTGATCCAATCGCTCAGGAGTCTTTTATTATGATCAGAAAATAGGATTAGACTACGGAAAACTTGCCCAGGAAGATGGGGTAATCTGGAACATAGGATAAAGGAATGTCTGGACTATCTGGTGTAAGGGGAAGGGGGTAAGGTAAACAGACTCCATCCCTTTAGGGTAGGTATCTTAACTTCCCTAATCTAAACTGCTAATCAGGAGATCAAAGGATTTAGCCTTGCTAAAGAGCTTAGCCCCACCTGCCTGCTGACTCTCTTGGCGTGCAGGGGTGTTTCCAATGATTTTGCCCCGTTGAGAGCACCTCTGGGCTCTTTTTTTTGGGGGGGGAGGCAGAGTCTCACTTTATCACCCTCAGTAGAGTGCTATAGCGTTATAGCTCACAGCAACCTCCAGCTCCTGGGCTTAGGCGATTCTCTTGCCTCAGCCTCCCGAGTAGCTGGGACTACAGGCGCCTGCCACAACGTCCGGCTATTTTTTGTTGCAGTTTGGCCTCGGCCAGGTTTGAACCCACTACCCTCAGTATATGGGACCAGTGTCCTACTCACTGAGCCACAGGTGCTGCCCCCACCTCTGGGCTCTTTTCATCTTCCGTGGTCTTGATGAGCCTGCAGGGATGGCATCTCTGCACACTTTGCCCTGAATTTAGGCAAGGTGCCCTGAAGACAGATTAGCCTATCTACCTCCCACAAGAGTATTTGAATACCTCATCTATTGCTAGTCTGCAATATTTTTTTTATTACCATTGCATATTCATTATGTCAAAACAAAAGAGAAGAAAAAAATGAACTTTGAGTGTTATACTTTTAAGGTATATTGGAGTGTGAGTTATTTTGTTGAATTTGGAAGAAAAATGTTCTTATTCAGTGACACTAGCTGTGATAGAAGAATACAATATATGTTGAAATTATTAGACTTATCATATATCATAGTACCGTGTTTCCCTGAAAATAAGACCTACCCAAAAAATAAACCCTAGCAGGATTTCTATGCATTTGTTAAATATAAGCCCTACCCCATAATAAGACCTAGTAATGGGCATGGCTATGCACTGCATAGCCACGCCACGCATTTCGGTGCAGAGCAGTGAGGAAGATTGGAATACCTTTTCTCTGCCATAGCTCCTTTCTCCAAGCAGTTTGCACTTGTGCGGGTGGTAACCACAGTCGCAGGCATCCTATATTGCGCATGTGCAAACGGCTAGGGGAAACACATCACTAGCCCTAGCTCCACCAATAAGGTCGGCTCCCCCTGTCAGGTTCCAGAAGAAGATGACTTAACTGTATTTGAATAAATGTAGATTGTTGTATTATACTTAGTAAAAATAAGACATCCACTGAAAGACACCCTAGTGTGTCTTCTTGAGAAAAATAAATATAAGACAGTGTCTTATTTTCGGGGAAACATGGTATGTCCAACTCTCAGGAAAGCAATAGTCAGAAAAATTAGAAAACTTAAAATGGAATATCTCATCACTGCCTTACTTCTACATAAAAATGAAAATGAGGCTTCCACTAAAATTTGTTTCCAAGTGGCTTGTTTGTTTGCCAAGCAAGGAAAGCCATTTATTGATGTTGAGTTAATTAAATTATGTTTGATTGCAGCAGTTAAAAAATTATGTCCAGAGAAAATAAATGTATTCTGGACCATACGCTTTCTGGCAAGAACAGTTGATTTAAAAGTTGAGGACGTTCAAAACAATATCAATAGTCAATTAAAAGCAAGCCAAATGATTTAGAGTAGTTTTCTTCAGCTCTTGAGCCAACATATGTTATTGATACTGTTCAGTTGTTGTTATTCAAAGAGTCAACGTCAAGTTTGAAGTGGCAGAAAAATTAGCCCCTTTGAATAGTCTTGTAGAACAACTACTGGCAAGAATATTTTCAAATTTGAGAAAACACTTAAGTACAAGCTGAAGTGGAATCTGCTAAGATGTGCTGTAACCGAGAGTGATAAAATATGTTCAGAGAAGAAAAAGGCTAAGGAGTTTAAAGCCTGTGTTACTCATTGTGTTATTCATCTGTAGGTACTTTGCAGAAAATATTTTAACCTATCATGTGTGTTATTGAATCAGTACTGTCATCTGTGAAAGCATTCACTTTAATGGCTGTAACTAGCAGCAGCTACATTAATTTTATTAGAAATAGAGACTGAATATCCTGACTGGCTTGGCAGTGGTAGTGGTTTTGTTTTGTTTTGTTTTTATTTTTTTGGTGGAGGGTTTGGCCATTATTTGAGCTAAAGGTTGAAATTGAAACTTTTCTTTTATCAAATACTTTGGAAATTAGCTTTTGCTGCAGACTTGATAATGTTTTAAAATGAATTTAATAAGAACAACAAAAAAGAAAATACAAAGCAAAATAGCGCTTATGTGAAACTTAGACTGCAGTGCCAACCAATTTTGAATCTCAGGTAACGTCAAGCTAAATTTATATACTTCTTATACTGTCAAAGAAGTTAGATCTTAATTTCCACATGAATTTACAAGACATTTTTCATTCTCTAACTCTAGTTCCAGCAGCATCTTTCTGATGTTGATGCATATGCAAAGGAAGTTTCAATGTAGTTGAGAAACTTCTACTTTACTTTGAGTGGAAGTGACTAATCTGCAGTATAACGTCATACTGAAAGGCAAATATCAAAAGAAGAATCTATTTAATAGTTATTTAACTGCCTTCTGAGTAATCGGTATGCCCTATTAAAATCATATGCTTGTAGGTTGGTGCCATATTTGGCAATATCTATTTCTGTTAAAGACATTTGCAAATATAAATACATAAAATCTTGTTACAGATCAGCATTAATAGATAACTGTAACATATTTTGATAGTAGGAAACCCTAATTTAGTGAGGGATTATTCCCTCAAAAAATTTCAGACTTTTCCTTAGCAGACATATAAAATATTTCACTCAGTTATTACTATGTCTTGAATTTAACCAGTAAAAGTTTGTACAAAGTTTTTTTCTCTCGTTACATATTTATGTGACTTTTTGCCTATTGGCCTGCAAAGACTAAAATACTTATGATTGGACTTTTCACAGAGAAAATTAGAGATCCCTCTTCTACAGCAGAGCTTCTCAAACATGAAAGATGAATCTGATTGGTAGGTCTGTGGAGTGATCCATGATTTTGCATTTCTTACATGCATCCTAAGTGATACAGTTGCTGCTGGTTCATGGCCTCATTTTGAGTAGCAAGGTTCTATTATTCAAGGTTAGCATTTATGAAGCATCTAGCATGTGCCAGGAATTGTACCATGGGCTGTTACATATATTGCCTCTTTAAAATGTCTTAAAAATTTATTAGAAGATATTAAAGATGAAGAAGAGGTTGGTGCTCTTAGTTAAGAAATTCATTGTTCTTGGGTGCATACCTTTGTCTAAGATCTGTTGGAGAATGGTTGAGGTTCTACATAAAGGACCTGATGTCCTCATTTTCCCTGCAGAATTCCATTGTGGCATCTACCAGTTACCAAGCCAAAGAGTGGGCATAGTACATACATGCTTTATTCGAATACACATTTTAAGAAAGGTAGAAACTCAATACTCAAGTCACGTTTGACTTCTGCAGTTATAAGAGATACAAAATAACAATATACAAGATAACAAATGTTATTGGTATTCACTTAGTGTTACAATTTTAACACAGTTTTCTTAAACTGTATACATTTTTTGGTATCCTGTGTATTATCTCTTATCTTTTCATTTTATAACCTTTTCATTTTAGTTACCAAGCCAAAGAGTGGCATAGTAGTACATACCTGCTTTGGGTGTTCTTGTCTTTTGAACTAGCAAAATTTCAAGCTTTTTTTTTGAGACAGAGTCTTGGTTTGTTGCCCTTGGTAGAGTGCTGTGGCGTCACAGCTCACAGCAACCTCCAGCTCCTGGGCTTAGGTGATTCTCTTGCCTCAGCCTCCCGAGTAGCTGGGACTACAGGAGCCCGCCACAACAAAATTTTAAGCTTTTGATGAAGTCCAATTTATTGATTTTTTTTTAATTAAAAAGTTTTTAATTGTGGTATATAATAGCAAATTTATCATTTTAACCATTTTTAAGTATGTAGTTTAATGACATTAAGTACATTCACATTGTTGTGTTGCCATCACCATTATTCGTCTGTAGAGCTTTTCCATCTTTCTGAGCTGAAACTTGTATCCATTACACATTAATTTGCCTTTCTATAGCACTGCCGTATTTATTCTTTGGCAACCATCTTTTGTGACTGCGTTACTTTTCTTAGTGTCTTCAAGGTTTTCTGTGTTGCATTGTGTACCAAAATTTTGTTTGTTTTTAAGGGTAATATTCCATTGCATGTGTTTACCACACTTTATTCATTCATCCACTAACGGCAATTTGGTTTGAACTATTGTGAACAATGTTGCTGTGAACATGTTTGTACAGATATCTGTTTGAGTTTCTGCTTTCACTTCTATTGGTTATGTACTCAGAAGGGGATTGCTGGATCATGTGATAATACTCAAGAAAGTGGAATTGCCAGATTGTGGTAATTCTGTGTTTCTTTTTCTTCTCTCTCTCTCTCTCTCTTTTTTTTTTTTTTTTTTTTTAGGAACCTCCATACTTTTCCCCAAAGCATCTGCACGATTTTACATTCCTACCAGTAATGCACAGGGGTTCCAATTTCTGCATCCTTGTGAGCTAGTACCTTTTTTTTTTTTTTCAATAAGTCATCCTCACGGGTGTGAAGTGGTGTCTCATTGTGGTTTTGAGTTGCATTTCCCTAATGGTTAATATTGTTGAGCATCTTCTCATGTGCTTATTAGCCATGTCTGTATCTTTTAGAGAGATTTCTATTTAAGTCTTTTGCTCATTTTTAAATAGGGTTATCGTTTTGTTTTTGAGTTGTAGTACTTTATGTATTCCAGATATCAATCCTTTTTTTAAATCATTGGCAAATTCAATGTCATAAAGCTTCCCCCAATGTTTTCTTGTAAGAGTTATTAAATCTTAGGTCTTACATTGAGATATTTGGTCTATTTTAAGTTAATTTTTGTATATGGTATAAAGTATGGGTCCAACGTAAATTTTTTCCATGTGGACATCCAATTTTCCTATCACCATTTTTGAAAAGACTGATCTTTACCCATTAAATAGTCTTGGTGTTCTTACCAGAAATCATTTCATGTGAGATTTTGTTTTCTGGGCTGTTGTATCCTATTGATCTATAGGTATGTCTGTCTTTATGCCAGTACCACATACTTCGTTTTAAAATGGCAGACCTGGCACAGAAGAGATGTTTGATTTGAGAATAGTAAATTTGCAGCCACAGGAGTCTGAAAAGAGAACTGAAGGTTTGGCTGTTGTCCATAGGTTGATCCTTGGGGGATATTCATAGTTAAAAGAGAATGGGGGTGGCCGGGGGAGATGGACAAAAAATATGGTTGAATTGGGAAAACTAGAATCATCTTTTTGTCTCATTTAAACCCCCACTAAAGGAATACAGTTTCTGAAGTAATAGCAGGATCAAGAAAAAAATTGGATGCATTGGTGATATTAAGGATTATGTGGTTGTAAATCACTAGTTTATGGAAAGAATGATACTATTAGTAGGATGAAATTCAAACCAAGTTGGCTTTTTTAAAAAAGACATAAATGAGAGCAGTGAAACAAGGGAGGGAGAAGGTGCCAGAGAGATGGGAGTACATATCAATGCAAAATCTCCTGGATATGAAGAAGGAATAGGATCAAAAGCAAGAGGTGTAGAGGCATTAACTTTTTAGAGGGAGTTACCCTTTTTTCTGAGATAGAAGATGGAAGAGTGGACAGGGCATATTCAGGTATGGGATGCAAATACATACAGAAGGGTGACCACTAACATCTAGTCCTCTACCTAGAGAGCACTAAAGTTAAGAGAGGGAAATTTAAAAGATAAAAGATCTATAGGAATAGTTGTTAACTTTTATTTAAGAGAAGAATATCAGGGTGCATAGAAAACAGCTAATTTGAATTTGTTCTCCAGATCATTTTGGATTCTGAAAATATCCTCCTTGCTACTTTTGAGAGTCACTCATTTTTGTCACTTCTTAAGATTTTATCAGTAGAGAATTAGCAGATATAGATAAAATAAGTTTTAAGAATTTAATCAAACTGCAGATAGAATTTATGGTGCTTTAGTCTACATAATAACAATTACATGGTTTTATTATAGATGTTCCATCATGGAATGGAAACTTAAAACTAAAACTATCTACTGTATAAAAAAATCTCCAGGGATAGGACAGTGCTAAAACAGTTCTTCCTACTTTTGAAATGTAGTGGTTAAGTATACATAAATATAATAAGTGGTAATGTCATTTAACGTAAACATTCTGTATAAAATTAGATTTGGGAAATTTATACTATGAGAAATAGTATTTTTCAAATGATGAACCTGTGGTCCATT
This sequence comes from Galagoides demidoff, assembly GCA_963574575.1. Taxonomy (NCBI): domain Eukaryota; kingdom Metazoa; phylum Chordata; class Mammalia; order Primates; family Galagidae; genus Galagoides; species Galagoides demidoff. The sequence continues at coordinate 16,407 of CAUYQV010132131.1, forward strand.
AATAGCTTATGAAATCAATTTAATAGCTTTTAAATAGTTTTTTTTTCTTTTTTTTAATGGACTAGAAAATAGATATTATACTTTTACTGCAGTACAGAAATGTTAAGTATTCTTTTTTTTTAATGTTAAATATTCTATGAAGCTTTTAAATATATGTGTGTACACATGTATCTGTGTACTGAATGGATGGAAAATATATTTCTTTCAGTGAGTTGCATTCAAAAGTGTTAGAAATCCATTATAGGATGTTATGATAAGTTGCTGTGGATATTATAAAAATTAATTCTCATAATTCCATCTGCTTGTGGCATTCATTCATAAATTATTATTCATAAATTTCAGATTTTATATAACCACACATATATACACAGTATTTATATGTAAATATGCACATATATATACACATACATTTTTTTCCTTAATAGGTGCAATGGATGAGCTTCATAGTCTGGATCCACGAAGACAAGAGTTATTGGAAGCTAGATTTACTGGAGTTGCAAGTGGGAGCACTGGGAGTACTGGCAGTTGCAGTGTTGGAGCTAAAGTAAGCAAAATTTTAATCTTTTTTTTGACAATTTTTCTTTGTATAGCGGTCTAAAATATATTTGGGAAGGATGCTCACATATGTGCTTAACAACAAATTTATTACTCATTATAATTTTTAAAACGTGTAGAAAAAACAAAGTCAGTGTTTATAAACCCGACTTCTAATATAGAATACCATTTTTCAGGAGTGTTAGGTTGTAATACTGCATAATATGTTTCAGGGATAAAAAGGAGTTTTATAGATTGTACTGCCTAGCTCCTGTTATATAATTTCTTACTCTTCCTGTCTTTATCCCCCATATTCCTATCTGTACATCTAATCCACTGCTTTGAACTGCTATGTTAAACTTAATACTATATCTGTTAAGCTTTCCGGTAATCTATCCACACAGGTTGTCTTCAACTCCCCACTGCCTCATACTGTAATGAATATTCTTGTACTTGTTCTTTTATGGATCTTTGTGAGCATTTATTGAGTATGTATTCACAAGAACAGAATTATCACGTAGTGCAAAATTGCTATTCAGAACACAGAACAGTTGTACTAATCTGCACATTCGGCAGAGTGCATGAGTGTTTCTGTATCCTCATGTCCCCAAAACACTTGACAGCATCCACATTTCCTCATTCCCCATTTTTTATAGTCTAATGAGTATGAAAGTTCTAGTTGTTTTGCTGGTACCATCAATTATTTTGAGCATTTCTTCATATGCTTATTAGCTTTTGGGGAGTTTTTAGATTATTCTAATTTTTTGTCTGTTTTTCCATTATTATTACTTTCTTTTTTGAACTAATTTTTCCATGCTCCCAGTGTACTTTACATATGAATTCCTTATTGATTTCATATATTGCAAATAACGCCTCCCATTTTGTCATATTTTTATTAACTTTGTTCGTGGTATCCATATTGAGCAGGAGTTGTATGAGTCCATTGTTCATTGAACTCTTTAAATTTGTTTTAATCAAACTCACTAATTTTTTTGCCTTATGCCTCTGAAGTTTTGAGTAATTCTTGGTATCTAAAAAAATAAGCAAAACCATTAACCATCTGGGACCCTTTTTATATTTTTATATTTGGAAGTTATTTTACTACTTTGTAGTAATAATAGATAATGGAAAGAAACTTTGTAGATAATGGAAAGCAACTTTATTAGAAATTTTAATATGAATTATATAGTACAACTCTTGGTATCAAGTAAATTTTGGTTTACAAACATGATAAAAGTATAATGTGATGTATTATTTGAGCATAATGAGATTGTCTGGGTTCTTGCTGAATATTACACGATGTAAGTCCTTCAGTTGAATGACTAAGGAGAATGCTATTTTCTTTTTTTCCTGAGAAATACTGATTCTGGCAGAAATAATACCCTTTTTAAGTGTGATATTGTTATGTTACAGAATTACATGCAGATAATGCAGATTACAAATAATGGCACAAATAACACCTTTTTTAATGAGCTGATAATCTAAACCTGTCTTTTTTTTTTTTTTTGAGACGGAGCCTCAAGCTATCCCCCTGGGTAGAGTGCCACGGCATCACAGCTTGTAGCAACCTCCAACTCTTGGGTTCAAGCGAGTCTCCTGCCTCCGCCTCCCCAGTAGCTGGGACCACAGGCACCCGCCACAACGCCCAGCCATTGTTTGGTTGCAGCCATCATTGTTGTTTGGTGGGCCGGGCTGGGGATTCGAACCCGCCACCTTAGATGTAGGTGGCGCCTTAGCCGATTGAGCCACAGGCGCCGAGCCAATTAATTGATTCTTGAATGAATAGGATTTTGTTATGTGATGACTCTGAGATTTCACTTACCTAGTCAGTATTGCTATCATCCATTTTAGAGTCCAAGCGTGCTGTTCTATCTCTTTGGATTTATTTTCTGATTTGTATAATTGTAAGATGTCCTCCTTGGTCTTCTCTTGGCCATCATGGGTAGAAAATGAAAATTTCTGAATCTCAGGTGGAGTCAGACGGGACTACAAAAATATTACCTCTTTTGTATATTCTTGAAGATGAGGTAATACTTGAAAGATGATGCAAGGCATGAAGAAAACTGAAAGATGGTGATTTATTTCACTGTTATATCATCCTTTTAAGCCTAAATCTTTATTTTTTCATTGCTGCATTAACAGATTACCACAAACTTAGGTATTAAAACAGCATAAATTTGTTACTTAATGTTTTGAAGGTCAGAAGTGTAACACTGGTTTCATAGGATAAAATCAAGGTGTCTGCTGGGCTATAATCCTTTCTGGAGGTTCTAGGGGAGGATCTGTTTCCTTGCTTGGTTTCAAAGCCAGCAACATCCTATCTCCTGGCACAAATAACACCTGGACTTTTCTTTTCAAGTCACATCTGATTCTTGGAATAGCCTGGAAAGATTTGAGCCTCTACTTTTAAGTACTATTATGATCAGACTAGGTTCACCTAGATAATCTGG
>CAUYQV010132133.1:0-61254 GCA_963574575.1 Galagoides demidoff
ATGGCATCACAGCTCACAGCAACCTCCAACTCCTGGGCTCAAGCGAGTCTCCTGCCTCAGCCTCCCAAGTAACTGGGACTACAGGCGCCTGCCACAACGCCTGGCTATTTTTTGGTTGCAGCCGTAACTGCTGTTTGGCAGGCCTGGGCTGGATTTGAACCCGCCACCTTAGGTGTATGTGGCTGGCACCTTAGCCACTTGAGCCACAGGCACCGAGCCAAGGTCTCATCTTTTAAATATCTTATCTAAGGCTCCTATTTTCTAGCACTTTTTACCAATCATTGCTCTCATCCATCAACCCTCTTCTCATGCAGCCATGTTACTCTGTCTCAATCTCTCTCTACATTATAGCAGGACTCTACTAGTCTCTCAAGTGGTCTTGCCCCCACTGAAAATGTCCTTCCTTCTGCCTTGAACACTCAACGTTACTAACCTCCTCTCCACCCCACCCTTATCCCAGTCTCAGTCATGTTCTTTGCTTTCTCTGAACTCCCAAGATTGGTAACAGGCTGATTACTAAATTAATTTTATTTTGAGGTTCTATTATTATTATGCAGACTATTATAGGATGTAATAAGTTCAGAACTGTTATCTATTCCTGATTATTTTGCCCATTTAAAATGATAAAATGTCCTTCCTAACAGCTGGTAATCCTTTTAACCTTAATTTTCTCTAATATCAATAAAGCTACACTAGTTGTGTTTTGTTATAATGTTTTTCTAATCTTTTACTTTCAATATTCTGTGTCCTTATATTTAAGGTATATCTCCTATAAGCAGCATATGATTGGCTGTTTTTAAAAATAAACCTAGGGTGGCACCCGCAGCTCAGTGGGTAGGGTGCTGACCACATACACCAGGGCTGACAGGTTTGAACCCAGCCCAGGCCAGCTAAAATGATAATGACAATTGCAACAACAACAACAAAGTAGCTGGGTATTGTGGTGGGCGCCTGTAGGCCCAGCTACTTTGGGAGGCTGAGGCAAGAGACTTGCTTAAGCTCAGAAGTTTGAGTTTGCTGTGAGCTGTGATGCCATGGCAGTCTTATCTAGGGCGACAGTTTGAGACTCTGTCTCAAAATAAATAAATAAATAAAAAAAAATAAAAATAAACCTAGAATGACAACTTTTAATGGGAGGAGTTAGTCTACTTCCACTTAACACGACTGCTCCCATATTTGGATTCCAGGTCTCACTGACTGCTTGTTCTCTATGTGTCACTTCTGTTTTGTTTCTCTTTTTCTTCCTTCACATGCCTTCTTTAGGATTCATCAAATATTTTTTGTTTTTCTTTCCCTTCTATTAGCTTATTAATTTTCCTTATTACATATTATTATTTTAGTGGGTATTTTGTTTATTTATTTATTTATTTTTATTTAGTTTTTTGTTGCAGTTGTCATTGTTATTTAGCAGGCCTGGGCTGGGTTCGAACCTGCCAGCCTGGTGCATGTGGCCAGCACCCTACCCACTGAGTTATGGGCACTGCCTTAGTGGGTATTTTAGAGATTACAATATACATCCTTGACTTACTACAGTTTATCATCATTCAACATTTTTACTACTTCCCAGATAACACAAGAACTTTGAAACATGTTAACTCTGGGCTAGGCATGGTGGCTCATGCCTGTAATCCCAGCACTCTGAGGGGCTGAAGTGGGTGGATCCCTTGAGCTTAGGAGTTTGAGACCAGCCTGAGCAAGAATGAGACCCCATCTCTAAAAATAGCTGGGTGTTGTGGTGGGCGCCTGTAGTCCCAGCTACCAGGGAGGCTGAGGCAAGAGAATCGCCTAAGCCCAGGAGTTGGAAGTTGCTGTGAGCTATGACATCAAAGCACTCTACACAGGGCAACAAACTGAGACTTGGTTGCAAAAAATAAAAAGTAAAAAAAATTCTGAGATGCCCTATTGATTTATTAGATGATGCCAGTTCAACTTTATTGTCAAAGAATTACATTTTATGGGTAGCTTAAATCTGAGTACATCTTTCCTTGCTTCCTGGAGTGAATTGCAAACAGCACTAAAATGATAACTTTTCTAATGTTTGGTTTTTCCATTTTCACCTCTCTATTAATTTTGGTTCTATCTTTATATCTACACATACCAATAAAGTATTGTCCCAGTGGCAGCAAGGACTGGGAATTTGGTTTTATGCTTTAACCCTTTGGTGATCTCTGTAAATAGGTGATACAAATCTCTCCTGTGTGGAGTAAGAGGAGATACAGAATCTGGTTTATTATTAGTCTTTCTTATTTGTCTTATTAGTCCATTTTGAGAACAAATCAATTAAGGATTTTGTGCCCTCTAGGGCAGAAAATAAGTCTTTGGACTGACAAATTCTTATGGTTATGTGTTTACTCTTGACATACAGCTGAAGTTATAGGCAGAACTGAAACTATTATGTTTCTTATGTGTCTCTATGTCTGTTACATAGAAAACTGCTTACTTCATTTTGTGAGTGTGAAATGTTTTCCTATTTTTGGAGGGTATTCATATATAAAGTTTTATTTTCTCTTAAAGGTGCTCTGTTCTAATTTGCTTAGGGATACAAACAAGTGCTTATATAGAATATTTCTAAAATTCCTAGATAGCAAAGAAATTTAACTTATAATATTTTAAATGTACTACAGTAAAAAATATTATCCTTATAATTAAAAAAATTCAAGTTCATATAATTATGATAAATCTTTGGCAAATGAGACTAGCTTAGTAATTTTAGTTATTATGAAAATCTAGTCATTTTTTTTCTTATTTATCTATCTTAAGTATAATAAAAGTATACACTTTAGGCTGCATGTGGTGGCTCACGCCTACAATTCTAGTACTTTATTAGGCAGAGGCAGAAGGATAGTCTGAGGTCAGGGGTTCAAAACCAGCCTGGGCAATAGTGAGACCCAGTCTGTACAAACCAACAAAAAATTGGCCAGTGTGGTGACACAGACCTATAGTCCCAGCTATACAGGAGGATCACGTTACCTCAGGAGGTAGATGCTACAGTGAGCTCTAATTATAACATTCCAGTTTGGATGACAGAGGGAGACTCTTGTCTCAAAAAAACCAAAAAAGTATTTGTTCATCTTTGCTGCATTAAGAAGGTAAAAAAGGGATGTATGTGGCTGTAAAAACTTGTTTGTGTCTGTAAGCTTTGCTAGTCTGCTAAAATGATTACGTATATTTCAATTGTCTCTGTTCCTTAAGTTTTCTCTATGAAATAGAAATATGGGTGGTTATAATTTTATCAGGAGCAATAATGACAAAGAAGTATAACTGTGTGAGTTCTTTTGGATTTCAAGGAAAGATAATTTTTTTCCTTAAAGTACAGTGTTTAAAATTTTTGGTCTCAGTATCCTTTTATATGCTTTTAAGTTAAAACCCATTAAGGACACCTAAGAGCTTTTGTTTATGTGAGTTAATTTACTGTATTAGAAATTAAAACTGGCTCGGCGCCTGTGGCTCAAGTGGCTAAGGTGCCAGCCACGTACACCTGAGTTGGTGGGTTCGAATCCAGCCTGGGCCCGCCAACCTGGGCTGCAACCAAAAAAAAAAAAAAAAAAAAAAAATAGCCGGGCATTGTGGCAGGCGTCTATAGTCCCAGCTACTTGGAAAGCAGAGGCAGGAGACTTGCTTGAGCCCAGGAGTTGGAGGTTGCTGTGAGCTTTGATGCCACAGCACTCTACCCAGGGGGACAGCTTGAGGCTCTGTCTCACAAAAAAAAAAAAAAAAAAAAAAAAAAATAAAGAAATTAAAACTAAGAAATTTTTAAAAATTTATTTGTTGGGGGCAGCGCCTGTGGCTCAAAGGGGTAGGCCCATATGCCAGAGGTGGTGGGTTCAAACCCAGCCCCAGCCAAAAACTGCAACGAAAAAGAAAAAAATTTATTTGTTGGTTCATTTGAATATAGCAGTGGTGAAGGCACTTCATGTTAACTTCCTTTTTCCCCCCCTTTTTTTAAGAGGCAGAGTCTCACTTTATTGTCCTTGGTAGAGTGCTATGGTGTCACAGCTCACAGCAACCTCCAGCTCTTGGGCTTAGGCGATTCTCTTGCCTCAGACTCCTGAGTAGCTGGGACTACAGGAGCCTGCCACAATGCCTGGCTATTTTTTTTGTTGCAGTTTGGCTGGGCCAGGTTCAAACCCAACACCCTCCGTCTATGGGGCCGGCGCCCTACCCACTGAGCCATAGGTGCTGCCCAATGTTAACTTACTTTTTATTCATGGCTTATAATTTTGAAAATCTCTTTAATATCTAACTTAATAGAAGTCAGTTGGAGCCTCATGTCTGCTGCTTCTGATTTGAGGAGATATCACACATCATAATAATGATGTACTGGAAAAACTCAAATGCACACTTATGAGAGAAGGAGAATGAGAAAAGAATAAAAAAGGGAGATAAAGTCTTAATATTATTATGAAAATAGTTTTTATCTTACAGGTCCACTTAAAAGATCTTAAGGGCCTTTATAGACCTGAGGGGTTGCTCTTTGTTCTAAAGTAAAGGGTTAGTTTATTCCAGAATATAAAAGAATATATAAAACTTTGAAATAGACTTTTATTTTCCTTGGTGTATTATATTTGTGTCTGAAAAGAGGCTGAGAAATAAATTTTACTGAGTTCCCTCAGTTTTGAAGAGCTTATTATTTCTGTGGTGATGATTGATGTCTTCCCTACAATAGTCCTAGCTTTGTTTATTTTGTCTTTAGTTATTTAAAAAAATTAAAAGAGCAAAGAACAAATGTTCCTCATTTATAAATGAGTGAAGGTTATTTGCAATCATGTTACCTTTTATATTTATTTTCAAACATTTTATCATTAGGGCCCAATTCATTTTTGGTAACTCTTTTGATTTTACCTTCTAAAGATCAGACCTAAAATGAGAAGAAATAATTTTCAGAATATCTGTTATACCTAAAATTGTCTTTGAAATTTCCTAGGGGGTCCCTAGAAAATCCCAGATTTGTTCTTTCATCTTATAAAAAGAAATGCTGAAAATAATTAGGTATGTTTGATGTGTTACTGATATAAAAGTTTTGTGGGAGGAGCTGTCATACCTGAGAAGAGATGTTCGGTCTATTAGGTTCATACAGGTAACATTTTATTAATATAAATGTTTCAGAAGCCATTTGCTTTCTGGGAAGTACCTAGAGATTTGACAATGCCCTTGCTGTTTTACCCTTAGAGAAGCAAAAACCTGAGACCTAATAGCACTAGTAGAATATTCTGTGTTTGTCCAGTACAGACTAGTGACCACATGAGTCTCCCTGATGATTTGGTGCAAGGGGCTCCAGGTTTTATTTAACACCATTTGTGGCTTAAGTAACGTTTCCTGCCAGTCCTATGGTATAGATGCTCAGAATTAGATTTAAATCAATTCTTACATACCTGAGTTTCTTTTTGTTTTTCTTTTTTATGGCTATACTGCAGAAGTCAGCATCCCTGAGTTTCTGCACTTAAGATTCATGCCTGCTACATAATGCTTCTGATCTTCCCTTAATCTCCCTAACTGGTTTTCAGGTTCATCTCCTGGGCTGAAAGTAGATGTCTTATTTTTTATGCTTTTCTTTCTGCTACTAAGGTACCCTGAAATACTTTTTGCAACTACAACTAGTTGCTTGGCAGGAGTATGCTGTAAGTACGTTTTACGTCTTTCTTTCTGTTTCTTTATTATCTCATTCCACCCAAGGAGGAAGGAAAGACAATTATGAGCTCCTAAGGAATACTGTAGGAGATCAGATCCTAAATTCTTTTTCTTACCAAATTAAAGGTTTAGTGTAAGTATCTTACCATAGAGAAAATGAAATAAATAAGACCAATATACTTAACTATATTGGCTTTGTTTACTTGTGAGTAAATCCCTAGGTTAACTGACATCTTTGTTAGCAGTAACAAAGAAAGTTAGACTGAGAAGTTACCACAGTAGAGCTTAGCCTGTGTATGCTATAAGCTTATTACTTCTCTAAAAGTACTAGGAAAGACTAATTTAAGTCAGCACAATAGGTATTATCCCACAACTAAGGTAACTGGGACCTAAGATAGATTATATATGAAACAATCTCTGGAAATAACTAATTTAACATTTAAATAGTCCTGGCTTCAGGGTTTGCTCTTGTGATTTCAGAGTACCACAGGCAGTTGGATGGTAATGAAAGTGGACACACTGGAAATTATTTCTTATAGACCTACCACAGTGCAGACTGCAGCCCAAGCCTTTGTGATCTCAGGAGAGGTCTGTGGCAGTTTGCTCTACCTGGGGCTAAATTCTGGGAGACTATCAGGGAACACTAACCTAGCAATCTAGCCATAAAGACATCTACCCACACATCAATACTTTCACTTCTGGAGAGAATCTGAGATGCGAGTCTTAGACTGAGATTCTTTCTCTTCTGTGGCTTTTGGCAGCTGAAGTGCTAGTCTGTAAAACCCTAAAACTAAAGTTTGTGAATGGAAGGCAGGCATCCTCTGTTCAGGGCACTAAAGTCTGATATTTGCTCTCAGAGCCAATAGAGTTCACTATTCAAAGAGTTAGGTTATAAATTTAGGCAGTTGTATAGCTTGAGAGGACAGAGATTAAGAACAATCATATATATGTTTACTTTAAACTAGATCATATACATATGAGATCTCATTTAAATTAAATTAAGCTCTTGGAAAATATGAATTTTAGTAAAAACTGCTATTATGAAAATACTGTAATTTTTCAGTTTAGTCATTAATATAAAATAAAACTTAGAAGGGCTATAGACTGGCAAAATATTTTGTGATTTGAAATATTGTTGAGCCAAGATATAAGGTTGGATATTATAGAAAATAATATTTTACTTTAACATTATCCTGTGGACAAATAGTCATCATGAACTAATATATCACATTAAGATATATAAAGCTGGCTTGGTGCCCACTGCTCAGTGGTTAGGTGGCAGGTTTGAACCCGGCCTGGGCCTGCTAAACAATAACAACAACAATGACAACAAGCCAGGCATTGTGGTGGGTGCTTATAGTCCCAACTACTTGGGAGGCTGAGGCAAGAGAATCGCTTAAGACTAAGAGTTTGAGGTTGTTGTGAGCTGTGATGCCACGGCACTCTACCCAGGGTAACATAGTGAGACTCTGTCTCAAAAAACAAAACAAAAAAATATATATAAAGTTAATGATACTGAGATATTCAAATTGAAGTTTTCATAGGACTAAGCATTACCATGTGCAAATAATTTTGGTTCAATAATATCATATATGCATAGTGCATATGTGTATATGTATTTCATTATTATTACTTATCACTTCTGTAAAAAGAGTCAAAGGAATTCCTAACCCTTTTTTTTCCCTGTGAGGAAGTGGAGATAAGGGTTCTTGGTAAGGTTTGAAATATGAGGTGGGTGAGTTTGTCATCTCTGGGAGAAAATATTTAAATACAAGGAAGGATCTTGGAGCTTTGCCTTAGTGGTATATATCATGTATAAAGGAAGTCCTAATATAATAAAATTGAGTGAGAAACAAACTACAATTCTCTAGGGAATAGCAAAAACCATTCTGCAAGTTGTGGGATTCTCCAGGCGGCTCCTGAGGTAAGCTCCCTAACCTAACACATTGCATTGATTTTCACCTTTGTGGAGGCCTGGTTATAAATACCAGATACCAACCAGACCACAGTTAATCAATCATATGTAAGGTATCACAGTAGGTACATTTGCCTAAGTACCATATTTTCATACCTTTTCCCCCATGGATACACCCCCTGATGTGATGATGACATCAGCACGACTGATCCCCTCATTCAAGGCATTGAGTAAGTCATCTGGGCTGGAAAAAATAAAGACAAATATATCAACACACAGATTTTAGATACACTGACAATTTAAAACTAAACCAACTACCTTATTCACTGAATAGGCATTAATCAGCATGAACACAGCCCTATATTCTGTATGATATGGGAACTAAAAAGGTCTCTGCCTAATGGAAGCATAACTTACTATGCAGAAAGGACCTTCTAAGTACTGAAGCACAGGCTGCTGGTGCTTTCATGGGGCTTTTTGCTCTAGCAAGGCGGTATAATGAGGGGAGATAGTGAGGTGCTGAGAGATGTCTAATTATCCTGGTTTGCTAGGAATATTCCAAAAGTCAGATGTCCTAGGAAATCCCAAGAAAAACCAGGACACTTGGTCACCTTAGGTGTTAAAAAGGCCACATAGGACTCTTTAGAGGAAATGACTTTTATAGGGCCCCAAGGAATAAGCTGGATTCTCAGAGGTAGAAAGGAATAGGAAAGGGCTTTGTAAGCAACAGGATCTGCACTAGCATAGGCTTGGAATAGTAATTATGTCTGTGGTGTTTCTAAATCAGTATGAAAATGGCCTGGCTAGAATGAAGGACTTGACTGGGAATCACTGGGATAGGTAGGACAGGACATGAGTTTGGAGGACCCTCAAGCCCAAGAATTTGGAGCTCATCATGGGAAATGAGGGAGAAGGCCCTTAGAAACATGAAGAACCAGTAGGTGTTTACTGGGAAAAGAAAGAGTAGCAAAAAAAAAAAGGACAAGGAAGGCAGAGCCATAGGAACAGAGAGGGTAAAAGTATAAGATGAATGTTAAGGATTAAAACTAGGCAGGTTTCTGACCTTACCAGGCCCCAGATGGCACAGGTTAAAGGCCTGGCGAGGAGAAGGAGAGAAATCAAGGGCCTTATCCTCTGGATGATAGAAGGGTTGCAAAGACATAACTTAAGATTGATTAAGTGAGAATAAGCAAGGCTTATGGAAGAACAGGATGGTAGGAAATAGCTGAAAGGGACTATTTTAGTTACATACATACGCTTTAAATACATATAAAGCAATTGACCAGCGTGACCTGAACTTGGCATTTCCCTTTAAGTGGTGTAGTAACAGAAAAGTATATGTCCAGCCTACACCCTTATTCACTGAAGTCTTTTTATCCGTGGAGGTGGGAGTGTTTCCCTTCTTACTACCTGACTCTTCCTTTCCCTTTCTTGCCTCTGGACATCTAACATGAACAACTAGAAAGAGAGCAATCCTGACTTCTGACTTTCTAGTTCCTACTTTTAGTCCCTTCTCAGGCCCTGGCTGTATTCTTGCTTTTGAGTGCCATGAGATAACCCTATATCCTCCTCAAAATCTCTCTTTGGCTTACGCAAACTTCAGCAGATTTTTGTTAACTTGAACCCAACCCAAATGATCTCTCAATGAGATGGCCAGTATCTCTCATGATAGTGCAGTTTATTCCTTTTTTTTTTTTTTTTTTTTTTTGAGACAGAGCCTCAAGCTATCCCCCTAGGTAGAGTACCATGGCATCACAGCTCATAGCAACCTCCAACTCCTGGGCTCAAGCGAGTCTCCTGCCTCCACCTCCCAAGTAGCTGGGACCACAGGCTCCCACCACAGCGCCTGGCCATTGTTTGGTTGCAGCCATCACTGTTGTTTGGTGGGGCCGGGCTGGGGATTCGAACCTACCACCTTAGGTGTACGTGGTTGGTGCCTTAGCCGATTGAGCCACAGGCACCGAGCCGTGCAGTTTATTCCTTTACCTTAATGCCTTAATTGATGAGAGAGAAAAAAGAAAAGTGAAACTCCAGATGTCATGATTTGTAACTAGGATAACATTTCAGTTGTTATCCCAGAATGAATGAAGTAAGAAGTTCTTGAGACCCAGGAGACACTACCTTCACAGGCTTTACAAGAGATAAGCTGTAGGGAGAGGACACAAACTCTGTAGTCAAACTGCTTGGCTTAAATCCTGGTTCTACCGTTTGCTAGATATGTAAGCTCAGACAAGTTGTTTAAGCATTCTTTGCTTTAGTTTTCCATATGTAAAGCAGGGGTTATAGGGTTGTCAGGGGGATTAAATGACATAGCACATATAAAATACTTGGAATCATACCTGGAACAGACTAAGTTTTCAAGAAAGGTTAGTTGCCATTTTTATTACTATTGTGCTATCTGTACAGAAGTTAATCATACAAACATACCTGGCAACTTGGCAAAATTTGGCTTTAGCATGCTTTACAGTTTTTATTCTGTAGAATATTGATTACTAAGAAAGAAGAAAATCATAGATTGGGATTTAAATACATCCACAGAGCTACAGGGTCTAAACAGCAAAGTAGGCCCGGTTCCAGCCTGAATGAGGTTCTCTTACAGGATCTGGGTAAAATTCTCCTTTTCATGTAGTGCTGGCCTGTCCATAAATATTCTAGGGGTTGCTCTGGCTTTGGAACACAAGCTCCCAAGGGGAAGGGAGAAAAGTAAAACTTTAAAAATTGGCTCATGTGCTCTGGGAGGCTGAGGCAGGTGGATTGACTAAGCTCATGGTTTCGAGACCAGCCTGACCCAGAGCAAGCCCCTGTCTCTAAAAATAGCTGGGCGTTATGGTGAGTGCCTATAGTCCCAGCTATTTGGGAGGCTGAGGTAAAAGAATTGCTTGAGCCCAAGAGTTTGAGGTTGCTGTGAACTATGATGCCACAGTACTCTACTGAGGGCGACAAAGTGAGACTCTGTCTCAAAAAAAAAAAAAAAAAAGGCTCATGTGAGGTGCAGCCTACCAACATAGGGACCCATCAAAGTCATTCAGTTGATTGCTTAGGCTGCCAAAAGGAAAAAAAAATTCATTTATGGTAAACAAAACATTAAGAACTTAAAGAAAAAAAATCCCTGACATAAATTCTGAAGTTAAACTGGTTAGTTAAACATCTAAGAAGAATTATATTGAATAATGGATATATTTAAAGTTTTTTTTTTTTTGAGACAGAGACTCAAGCTGTCCCCCTGGGTAGAGTGCTATGGCTTCACTACTCACAGCAACCTCCAACTCCTGGGCTCAAGCGAGTCTCCTGCCTCGGCCTCCCAAGTAGCTGGGACCACAGGTGCCCGCCACAACTCCCGGCTATTTTTTGGTTGCAGCCATTATTATTGTTTGGTGGGTCTGGGCTAGATTTGAACCCACCACCTTAGGTGTATGTGGCTGGCGCCTAAGCTGCTTGAGCCACAGGCGCTGAGCCTAAAGTATTTTTGAATTAAATATTTTAAACACATTTCTCATCAATACCTTTCATTTTTCTTTAAGAAAAAAGAGAGGCTGGGCACCTGTAGCTCAGTGGTTAGGGTGCTAGCCATATGCTCCAGGGCTGGTGAATTTGAACCTGGTCCAGGGCTACCCAAACAACAACAACAAAAATAGGTGGATGTTGTGGCAGGTATCTGTAGTCCCAGCTACTAGGAAGGCTGAGGCAAGAGGATCGCTTGAGCCTGAGAGTTGGAGGATGCTGTGAGCTATGACGCCATGGCACTCCATTTAGGGTGACAAAGTGAAACTCTGTCTCAATTACAAAAACAAGCAAACAAAAAACAGAAAAAAGACAGAAAATTATTCAAGTTGTGTTGAAATACTATACAAATATACATGTAATGGGTTCCTGATGCCCAGAGTTCTGGGCTCCTTAAATAGATGAATAGACAAATGAGTATTATCAACAAAATGTGATTTTTTTCCAAGTACAAAGAGATGTTAGCTAATTTCATCAATCTTACAATATGTAACACACATCGTATGTTGAAATCTATAGGATTGTCATAGCTGTGGGAAACATAGCATCCATGACACACACAGCATCACAGTGTTCATCTTTGTAGGCGGACAATCTGGGACAGGCTAGCTGATAACTGCAAAGAAAAGTACTTTTCAGTGAATTTTTTTTCTGTTTACTCATTATGTTTATGTTTTCTGGGAAATATTTTTTTCCTATTTTATAAAACTGTAGTCATCAACTGCACATATAAAATTTTCTAATTTGTAGAAATAAATTACAAGAGGTTTGGTTTCCAATCCTTACTGTAAGTTATCATGTTTTAAAGAACAGGCTCAATGCTGCTTTATGCTCTGTGGCTAGATCCAGAAAACCAATGAATCTCGAAGTGTAAAAGGTCGTCTTGTCTCGTAACAGGGCTGGGTCCCTAAGCCCATTATTTGGGCCTACCCTTCTCTATCCTCCTTTGTCCTCCTCTGACTCCACTTTCTGTTGGACATTTCTGGTGTCTGGGGATCTAGTTAGACATCATGGCTGACTAGAGAGACAGTATAAACGTGTAATAGTGAGAGGATCTATAACTTCATTCATGTTGGATGCTGTAACTTGATTTACTTCACAATCTGTAAGGTAGGCTGAACAGGTATCCTTACTTCCATTTTAAGAAAAGGTAAGTGATATTCAGAGAGGCAAAGTAGCGTATTAAAGTCTATAGAGCTCTAAGTGGCAGAGCTCAGACCACAACTTTTGGCTTCTCATTGAATGTTTGTTTCATTCCTTGTACAATCAGCAGTGATTGTATAGTTGTTTTTTTCAGGCATGTCATAGAAGGAAAATTCTCATAGGAGAATCTTGCACAAAAGCCATCAAAAATAGAGAATGCTGAGGCAACAGGTGTGGATTAGTCTGGGATTACCAGCAAAAGACAAATGTGTGTACATGTTAGTACAGTTCTGGGGAAAGAAACAGAGATGATTCTGACTCTTATTAAATAAGGTCATTAAATAAGAAATGCCCGAATTCAAATCAAAAGTTTGTTTATTATATTGCAAACCAGAAGCAGTACAGTTAATCAGAGTACAAATTTAAACTGTGAATACAGGTTTGTCATCTTAACAGTAGCTTGTTTATGCCAGCAGTGAAGAAGCCTGGAAAGTAAGTGGCAATAAAATTGCAAAAGGTGTTTTCCACAGCTTGGTGAGAATTGAATATTTTTCCTTGCAAGAAGTGGCTCAAAGCCTGGAAGAAATGGTAGTCAGTTGGTGCAAGATCTGGTGAATACGGTGGATGACAGCACGGCTGTCTGTGTGACCTGTGGTCGAGTGTTGTCTTACAAGAGGATTGGCCCTGTCTCTATTGACCAATCTGGCTGTTTAATCGCAAGCACCCTTATCACTTCATCTAATTGGCTGCTGTGACATCTGCTGTAATCAACTGACGAGTTTTCATGAAGCTGTGGTGGACAATACCAGCACAGGACCACCAAATAGACACTATTAGCTTTGCTTGATGAATATTTGGTTTTGGATTGTGTTTCAGCACTTCATCCAACCACTGTGCCAAATGCTTGCAATTATAGAAAGAAACCACTTTTCATCACATGTAACAATATGGTATAGAAATGGTTCGCCTTTATGTTGTGACAGCAAAGAAAGGGATGCTTTGACACAGTTTGTTTTCTAACACTTATGTAATCTGTGCGTAACCCATCTATCTATTCAGTGGCTTTACCTTGCTGATTTGTTTCCAATGGTCCAATAGTGTTGGAATGGTAATGTCAAACCTTGCTGCTAATTCCCAGAGACATTGAGATGGATTTGCTTCCACTGCAGCTTTTAGCTCATCATTATCCACCTTGATCTCAGGTTACCCATGTGGCTCATTTTCAATATTAAAATCATCATAATGGAATTTCTCAAACCATCAACATACTGTGTGCTCATTAGCACATCCTTCCCAAACACTTTGTTGATATTTCAAGCTGTCTATGCTGCATTGGTTCCAATAATGGAACTTATATTGGAAAATAACATAAATCTTTGGCTGGGAGTAGTGGTTCACGCCTGTGATCCTAGCACTCTGGGAGGCTGAGACAGGCCTGAGCTCAGGCTTTTGAGACCAGCCTGAGTCCTAGCTGGTCTCGAGCTGGGGCGGTAGGTACCCAAAATGCCCAGCTAGTTTTCCCATTTTTTATAGAAAAATTCTATAAACAC
Source organism: Galagoides demidoff (assembly GCA_963574575.1). Lineage (NCBI taxonomy): Eukaryota > Metazoa > Chordata > Mammalia > Primates > Galagidae > Galagoides > Galagoides demidoff. Next base: position 13,738 of record CAUYQV010132133.1, read on the forward strand.
AGAAGACCCCATCTCTACTAAAAATGGAAAAACTATCTGGGCATTGTGGTCAGTAACTGTAGTCCAGCTACTTGGGAAGATGAGGTTAGAGGATTTCTTGAGCCTAAAAGTTTGAGGTTGCTGTGAGCTAGGACATCATAGCACCATACGCAGGGGACAGAGTGAGTCTCTGTCTCAGAAAAAAGAAAGAAAATAACATAATTTTTTTGTCTTATCCATGGTTTCACAAAAATTGACCTAAAAACATCTGAAAAATTATTACAAGCTAAAAGATGTGTTTGAAAGAATGAGGATGGACAATAAAATAAAATATGAAGTGTCAAAGGTATCAACTGTCAAACTTAGTACTCAAGGAAATCAGACATTTTATACTTAATAACCTAAAATACATTCACATGGAAACTGAGATTTTGATTAAACATAATTTAAGGTCTTGTCCACAGGTCATAAATTCTCTTTATTTTTTATGATTCATATTATATTTTCAATTATAAAACATAATAGTGTAACACACATCCATGTAGTCATCTCTCAGAGTTGACAAATGGTAATATTTTTGTATGTTTACTTCATATTCTCTCCCTCAGACTTGTAACAAATAAAAACTGAGTTTTGCTTTCTAAGACTGAAATGTTACTCTGAATGATGAAATATAAAAGAAAGATTATAATCATGAATATATTAGAAAGAAAACAGTCATGATTTTCTCAGTTTTGCTAAATAGAGCACAATATATTAATTTTCTCAGGTAGAGGAGACTAAAACTATAAAACATTATAATCTGACTTTATAGTATTTAAGAACACAACTTCCTATATATAAGATCAATTGATAGTTAAGACACAAAATTAATGACAATAATACTTATGTTGTAAAAACAACAATACATTTTTATACCCATTTTTTTTTTTTTTGAGACAGAGCCTCAAGCTATTCCCCTGGGCAAAGTGCTGTAGCATCAACTCCTGGGCTCAAGTGAGTCTCCTGCCTCTGCCTCCCAAGTAGCTGGGACCACAGGCACCCACCGGAGTGCCGGGCTATTTTTTGGTTGCAGCCGTCATCGCTGTTTGGTGGGCCTGGGATGGATTCGAACCCGCCAGCTCAGGTCTATGTGGCTGGCGCCTTAGCCTCTAGAGCCATAGGTGCCGAGCCCCATGTGTTAATCTTATAATTCTGTGAGGTAGGCAGGATAAGAGAAGACACTAAGGTTCTGACAGACAGTGACAGGTTCAAGGCCACCTTTGTGTTTTTTCTATTTTTCCAAATTACAGTAACATTCACACTGTGAAAGACACTTTGTTATACATAGTATACTGTCAGATAACAGCTATTTGTTATTATTGACAGCTATTTGTCTTTGTTCTTATAAAATATGAAATATTTTCTCACCATTGCCACTAGAGGGGCTGTTGGATTAAGAAGAAAAGTTTTCTAGGTATATATACCAGTAGCCTCTCTTTCTTCAGAATGGTGGATCTTAAAGGGATATTGTGATGTCATTTAAATCTTTCTTCATTAACAACTGCAGTTTTAATTAGATTTAGATGGTTAATTACCATTTCTTAAAGATAATTCTAATACTAGCAAGAATCTTGATTTACTAACACTTTCTATTCATTTTCATTTGAACTATTAAGTACCTAACCCTTTTTTCTTAGAGTATCAATATCATAGGAAAACATACTATAAGACAGTTGCTTAAAATGTAATGTAACTGAAGATACAGCTGTTAATTGAAGACCTGAATGTTATAAAGTCTAGAATCTAGGTTCACTTCTGCTAACTACCTAGACAACTACCTAGATGATCCTGAAAAATTATCATCTTTTTCTGAGTTTTATTCCCCTTAGCTATAAAATGAGGACACTTGGCTTAGTCCTTTCCATTTCTAAAATTCACTGATTCTAAGAACTTATGATTGGTTGGGATCCAGTTCAAGCACAAAGATCATTTTTAAGTTGACCCATTAGGGAAAGCCCAGCCTTTACAATTGAATAGTCCAGAAAGCATAGAGGTTTTTTGTTTGTTTGTTCTTCATTAGAAGACTGGCAGCTTGTCATTGGTGCTTTGACATTTCAGAAGTTAAGACTTCTGTGCCTTTTACCACTAGTAATTCTCTCTCCAGGAGATTCCATTCACATCAGATCCAAAGTACCCTAGCAGCTCCCTGATCCCTGAAAGTGAACAGAATTCTTAGTAGACAAAGGAAAATACCAGCAGTCTAAGAAGAAAGACACTGGAAGGGGGAAGAATAAGCACACTACTTAGGACAGCTCCTAGTGAAATGAAACTCCTGGAGGAATAGATAATTTGAAGAGTAACGATAACAATTAAACCACTTACGGAAATTGAATTATGACATTAAAAGAGTATTCTGGAACAAAAAACATCATTTTCAAATTTAGTAATGAAGATGAGTATAGTACCTGTTGAAAATTTACTTAGTGGCCTTGAAAATAAAGTGGTAGAAATATCTCCAAGAATTGTACAAAGTATAAGAAGATGAAAGTCTTGTAGGAAAATAATAAGAAACCTGGAGGGCAGAACAGAGACTGACAGATTAACAACAGAATTCCACAAAGAGAGAAAGGAATAGATAGAGGAAGACAAGAAGAAAATTTTGTTTATTTGAAAGGAGTTGGGCTTGGAGATATTAAAGGTTAACTGAATTCCAGGCAAGATTGTTGAAAAAAAACGCAAACTGAATCATGTCCTGGTAACTTTTTTAATTTTAAGGACAAAGAGAAAAGTTTACAAATTGCCAGACAGGAAGATTGGATTACTTTCCTTCCTAGTGAAGGAAAAATAATACTGGCTTTTTAGTTCTTACCTACAATATTGAAAACTAGAAAACAGCAAATTAACTGTTTCTGAGAAAGAAGAAATCTCTGAGAAAGAAGGCACAGAACCTTCAAAATTTATACTCAGTTAGAAAACATTTACATCAGAATAGAAGAATGGTATTTGTGAAAATGCAACGATTCAGATAACAAGCCATCAAGTCATGTTTTAGAAAAATGATTGTATATAGAAAAGTGAATTAGAAGAAAAAACTTCCAGATAGTAGGAAGATGGAGGAGGGAACAGTAGTGAAGTACACACACACACACTCATCTAGAAAAATATGTAGCTAAATCTAAATGGACAATGATTGAACAAGCTGAGGAAGTATAATTATGTAATAAATAAGGATTCTCACAGTTGTAGAAATATACTGCAAAAGAAATATTAATAATAGTCTAGAATTAAAAGTACTAGTTCCATTATCTAAAAGTTGGGGGGATGGAAGGAGCTAGGGGAGGTATAAGTATTATAAGGTCTCGTCATATTGGTATAGGGGTCTGTCAGAGATACGGAATGTCTTATAAGAGGGATATAATTAACACTTTCTTTTTATGTAATAGTAGAGAAATATATATTTGATTATGAGTACCAGAATTAGAAGAAAAACATGAGGAGAATAGTAAGGTATAGTACAACTTTCAAAATAATAAGGGAATAGGACTGGGCGTGGTGGCTCTCATGCCTGCACGAGTACTCTGGGCCGTGAAGGCAAGTAGAGAGCCTGAGCAAGAGACCACATCTCTATTGAAAATAGAAAAACTAGCCAGGCATTGTGGTGGGTGCCTGTTAAGTCCCAGCTACTTGGGAGACTGAGGCAAGAGAATCACTTGTGCTCAAGAGTTTGAGGTTCTTATGAACTATGAAGCCACAGCACTGTTCCTAGGGCAACGCTGTGAGACTCTGTCTCAAAAAACAAACAAACAAACAAGAAAACCAAAAACAAATTCTATTTTAATGTTACTTATAAGGGATATATTTAAAGAGATGAAGGACTGATAATAATGGATAGGGCAAAAAGTCACCAAGCAAATGTAAATAAGCAAAAAAGAAGACTGGCAATGTTAAAGTCAAAATGGGATTTAAAGTTAAGATAAATTAAATGGATAAAGAGAGGCAACAAATTGTGATAAAAGACAAATTTTAAAGATGACAGTAGTATATAACTGTCTCACAAAACAGGTTCTCATTTCTTTCCAGGCTTCATGATTGCTTTGCCAAATCCTTACACCTCATTGGCACTCAGTAAATGAACTGAATGAACCATGATTTCAAGTCAATCCTCCATGGTAGCTTTGGGAACAAATAGGTTTAGTTATTACAACTATAATAATATGATGAACAAATAATACTGTCTGGGGATAGAGGAGAAGATACCAGTTAACATTTACATAACCAGTGGTGGCTCATGTCTGTAATCGTAGTACTCTGGGAGGCTGAGGCAGGTAGATTGCTTGAGTTCAGGAGTTGGAGACTTAACCTCAGCGAGAGTAAGACCCTGTCTCTACTAAAAACAGAAGAAAAGAAAAAGGGGCAACACCTGTGGCTCAGTGGATAGGGTGCCAGCCCCATACACTGAGGGTGGCAGGTTTGAACCCGGCCCTGGCCAAACTGCAACAAAAAATGGCCAGGCTTTGTGGCGGGCACCTGTAGTCTCAGGTACTGGGGAGGCTGAGGTAAGAGAATCACCTGAGTCCAAGAGTTTGAAGTTGTTGTGAGCTGTGACACCACAGCACTGTACCCCGTGTGATAGAGACTCTGTCTTCAAAAAAAAAAAAATATATATATATGTATATATTTTATATAACCATAAATAGTACTTTCTTTGAGAAGGGATGAAAGTGAAACATGATTCATGATTGTGTATTCAAATATCTGAAAGGCTGTCATGTAGAAGAGTCAGCCAGCTTAACTATACTCTGTTTTGCTATGTAAAATGTGCTTATGAGTATAATGCACACCCATGCTTTTGGCCTGAACTTTCAGGAAAGTGCCCCTCTTGAAAGTAGTCAGCTCTTGGTAGGAAAGACACAGTTGGAGAGGGCTATAACACCCCCTGGTAAATGTGCAGATCATACTATTCTCCTGCAGCTGCCTGCTCTGTAAAGGCTGCCCCTTTTCTCTTCTGGGAGTCCTTCCCTCCCTGCCATATTGGGGACCATGGCTGAGATGGCCATGGGCACTGTAGGTGGGGTGAGAGCTTCTGAGGCCACTTGGCCTGGGGCAGTCAGTGGGTCCCTCGGGCCTGTGGAGGGTTCCCAGTTCTTTCCATGTGCAGGGCCTTGGCCCTTGGCTCTCAACCTGCATGGTCTTGGCCTGAGTTGGTAGCCCTACCACTAGCCCTCCCCTAAATCTTGGTGCTAGGTGAAGGCCACTCCTGCCTGTTCCCACCAGATCCTGGATCCTCCCAGCCTGGAACCCCATGTACCTAGGAGGCCCAGTTCAACTCCTAACCTGTACTGTCCAGTCTAATGCATATCCTTATTTTTCCCTCAAAAATCTGGGCAAAAAAGTGTGCAATTATACATGGCAAAATGTAGTATTTGGTATTGTTTCAGAGGACAGAATCAGGACTAATGGATGGAAGACACAAGGAGAAAGACTGGCTCAGTGTCAGGGAAAAAAATCTTTACTATAATAGCCATTAGACAATAGAATGTGCTGCCTCATAAGGCAATGAACGTGGCTTTCTCAAACCTATATTTACTAATCAGTTTCTATGAAGGAAGAGAATATATCTGGAGGGTATGACATCTTTTGAACATCGTATCTTTTCAGATTTCACTCTGATTGCTTTGGGAGCCCAATTCCAGTTAAGACTTTTCTACTTTTTAAAATTTGCATCTGCCTTAAATTACTATAATCGTAATTCCGGCAAAATTCTTTTTGCTTTACCATGTAGTCTGCTATGAAATTCAAAACTGAGACAGAGCCTTTACCCAAGTTTAGGATTTATGAGTTTCAGAATATTCAGAATGCAAATGCATTTTTATTTAAAAATATTTAATATAAACACACAGATGGACAGCAGCTGCTAATTAGTTTCCTATGTCATCTGTTATAACAACTGCAAACTATATCATTTTAAGTTGAATGAAGATGACAGTCAGATGGTGAGGAAAAATTCTAGGTCTTGTAGATTAAGAAATAGTGGCAATTAATCATACCAAGATAATACAAAATAGTTTGGGACATACATTAATCACATCCTAATTCCTTTAGAAGTCAAGGATAAACTCAACTATAAATATTTTCTGGGTATCTGTTTCATTTATGGAATCAAACTATAGGGTACAGATAGCCATCATTTTGACACCTGGGCATTCTGGCACTATGAAGTCACAGAAGGAAAAAAGAAAGCATAGTCCTTGCCTTTAAGTTTACTAACTAGTGCAGAAAACATGAAAAAAATTTAGGAGAATGAGTGAAATAAGTAATGACATTAATATCATCCAATTTAAATACATTAATTAAAATAAAAATGTACAAGGGCGGTCCAGAAAGTATATAGCTATAAAATATGAAGAAACAGAGATTTACGTGGCTGGATACTTCCTAGAAAGCCCTTGTGTATAAGGAGAAATGATATGAATGGTGAGTGGGACAGAATGATCAAAATTAGTTTAAGATAACTAGGAAAGGATTTCTGAAAGATAATACCTTTATGTGGTTAGGGTAGGAAAACAATTTAGAAAGCTACAGTAATACCTAGAGGTTATTCTTAGAAGAAATATAAGCATCAACTGTAACAGCTACTCTCAGGATTAAGAAAGGCAACTGTAAAGAATAGTCTTTGTTAACCAATAGAAAATGAGAGACCTCTGCTGATAAAAGCTGAGAGAATGAATGCATTATGTTAACTCAAAAATTAAAATTGTGCATTTTAAACAGAAAACTGCCTATTTCCCTTATGCTTCTCATAAAGGAAGCAGGCAGTTCATAAAAGTAACAAGAACAAATTAGATTCAGTTCTAAATTCTCTTTGATGATTAGAAAATTCCTATTTCAAGAATATTAGGTAAGCAATTAAGAATTTAGGACATGTTGGGCTCACAAATTGGTAGTTACAAGGTTTTTCCTAAATAATCACTGTACTGTAAAGTCTGTCTTGACATTTACTGCTGGATGTGCCAGTTTTTATAAGAACCCAATTTGCCAGCTCAGGACTCGTTCCTCTTCTGCTTCTTGCTTTAATATGAAAAGGCAGCTTCACAAACCAGCAGCAGCAAGAGCAGGCAACTCAAATCCCAAACCACCAATCTACTGACAGCCAAGCAAAACCAGTATGATTTGAGTGGGGCAGGCTTTTGTGATGGCAATTTTCCAGAAGAGGAAACCCTTTTCTTAATTATGGGCATTCCCTAGCCCTTTAGGCCTTGAAAGGCCAGTAGAGCCAAGTTAGCAGTTTGAAAGCTTTATTACTAAGCTGTCTTACAATTGATGTAGAAATATAAATAACTGAATTGTTAAAAGCAGTTTTCGGGATTACAGATGCTCAATTAATACTGGAGTATATTTAAAGTTTTCCCTAAATTGACACTTGGATTATAATTACTGCTGTTATAGTCAAGAGGTAAATATGTAAGATCTTTTGAATTCTGAAGGAGCAGCTCATCAATTTTTAGAATTAAAAGTTTGCCAAATCTATTTGGAATCCCCCCTCCAGATCCTTTTCATCAGAAATATCAAATGCATCACCCCAGCCCCAAAGCACTGCAATTCTGTTGTCAGTGCCATACTTTCTGGCCTGCTCCAAGGTTCTTGGACTTGCTTTGAAGATTTCTTGTAAGATTCTTCTGGACAGTGTTGTACAGTTGGAACAGTGGCAGTTGGAACTTTCTAGGTTTCATGGAAAGAGAGGAGAGTGTAGGAAAAGAGGAGCTGTCTAATCCTGAAGATGTACCCCTATTAAGTGCTGTGGACAGGGTGGTTACCAAGATGCATTTTGCTCTAGCCTTTGTGGACCTTATAAACTGGTGGGAAACAAAACAACCCTGGCCCAATACTAACAAATCTATTTCACACTTTGTTTAGGCCTTACAAGATAGTAATTTCTCAAAGAAATTTTAACAAATACAAAAAAAGGCAGAAACAGAGAAGCACACATGTGCCCAAATGACCAACATCTTAACTAAGGTATTATTTCTGTCCTCTGGCCACCACTGCCTTCGCTGTCACATATAACTCTCAGTACTTCTTTACCTACCACACTTTCTTATTTGTCTGTCTCTTCCCCCAGGCTGCATGGGAGGACAAAAGGAAGCTGATAGGTTATTGAACCAGCCATGGGGAAAGACAACTAGGAAATCTATTATCCCATCTTTATGGTAGAAATGAGATGGCGTTTAAAACATAGAACTCACATAAATTTGTGCCAATTTGGAATGTCTAGGTTTGTCTGGTTTCATATTTGGGCTGTAGAAATAAGATTTGGGAGTGATTATCATAAGGAATCAGAAGGACAGAGCTAAGGGTGAGCCATAGGGTAGACCTATACTTAGGGAATGAGCATAGGAAAAAGAGCTACAAAAGCCAAGAAAGGATAGATTGTAAATAGAGGACAAAGATGTGGCAATAGTTTGCTGCTAGAGAAAGATATCAAATTGTAGGAAAGAGGCCTAATAATTGACTTTGTAGGTATTTTGTGTTTATATACACTACCATTTTGAGGCTCTGTAATCCAGATGAAGATAAATCCACACTGACACTGTTCTGTTCTATGTAAAAGTCTTCACAATTTCTCTTTTATCAATCCTTTTCTTTTTAATTCTACTTCCAAATCTGAGTTTAAGCTTGGGAACTTCCTAAAATATTTTTAATACTAAGCTGTAATTCCTCCAAAGCAGGATCTATGTCTATTTCAAAAGCCTTTGACTGGAAATTTATATTAGATGTGTGTTTAAATTTACTACATCCTTGCTACTTCTTGTCATCCATGTACCGAAAGCTTGGTATCACTTTAGAGCAAAATCTCAGCCTCGTCCACATTTGCTGAATCATAATCAGCACTTTCACTAAGGTTTCCAGGTGAGTCCCATTGGTACACAATCAACATATCCTGGTGACAGACTACACAATGAACACACAAATTGTATTGTTCTCTTTATTTCTATTTTCTCTCCAGCATTAGCCCATATGATACATTTTTGTCAAATTACCTTTCTAAAATAGTAGTTTATTACGTCAATTCTGCTAAAAAGAAATTGCTTCAAATTTAACTGAATGGGGCTCTTCTGCCTAAATTGCAGTCTTTCAAAATCTGGCCTCAAATTTCTAACGAATTTTACCTACTTATTTGTTGACCCGAACCTCCTGTTAGTCTGGCCTGACCTTAGTAACTATTCATTTTACTTCTCTATATATTATTAGTTTTTATTTCTCTATTTTTGGTCACTCTGTTTCCTAGTTAGATTAACACATCCTTTTTTCCTCTTTAAATCCTACTTATTTTTTAAGTTTTAGCTAAAGTTGCACCTTTATAAAATGCCCTCTTATTGCTATAGCCCGAGGTGATACTATTCTTCTGATATATTTAAATAAATAATATCTTGTTTTCATAATGATAGTGAAGAATTATGAATTGTTTTGTTTTGTTTTATTTGGAGACAGAGTCTCACTTTGTTGCCTAAGCTAGTGTGCATGGCATCAGCCTAGCTCACAACAACCTCATGTTTGTTAAGGCTCCTGGCTCCAGCAATCCTCCTGCCCTAGCTTCTGAAGTAGCTGGGACTATAAGTGCCCGTCAATATGCCCAGCTAATTTTTCTATTTTTAGTAGAGACAGGGTCTTGCTCTTGCTTAGGCTGGTCTTCCCACCTTGACCTCTCAGAGTGCTAAGATTATAGGCATAAGCCACTATGCCTAGCCAGAATTATGAATTTTAATTTTAAGAAATTTAGATTCCATTTCCACCTCTGTTACCAACTAGTTGTATACTGCTGGCAAATTACTTAACATATCTGGGTTTTAAAATGTGTCTTTTTAAAGCAAAAACTAGGAACTCCAATAGTATAATGTTTCAAATAATATCAGAAAATATAACTTAGGAAATGTATTTTAATATATACATTATATTTATAAATTAATGCCTTTCAAATATAATTTTTTTTTTTTTTGAGACAGAGCCTCAAGCTGTCCCCCTGGGTAGAGTGCTGTGGCATCACAGCTCACAGCAACCTCCAACGCCTGGGGCTCAAGCGAGTCTCCTGCCTCCGCCTCCCAAGTAGCTGGGACCACAGGCGCCCGCCACAACGCCTGGCTATTTTTTGGTTGCAGCCATCATTGTTGCCTGGCGGGCCCGGGCTGGATTTGAACCCACCACCTTAAGTGTATGTGGCTGGCACCTTAGCCACTTGAGCCATAGGCGCCGAGCCTCAAATAGAATTGTTAAGTCTCAGGTACTTCAAGTACCCCTTCTATAATTTTCACAGTATCATTAAATTACCGTGTTTCTAAATAAAGGGTACAATAGCAATTGTACAACAATCAAAGGCACAACAACTCAACTCAATTCAAATGGTTAGAAAGTCTTACTCTTCTATTTCACGTTGATTGCCAAAATTATGGTAAGTGATAAGAGTAAGAGCTGAAAAGTGGAATCATAAACAGTTTAACAACCAGACTCAAAACTTTTTAATGACATGAATACAGCTGTCACTCCCTACCCTTATCTGTCATAGCTGAGTAAGGGGTCCGTACTCCCTGATATTCTTGAACCATTTCTCTCCCTCTTTTAAATCTTGGGTAGAGTTTCTCCTGACTTTGATTGTTTCCCTGGAGAGCTTTGGACAGAGGTTTCGGTATGACAACATTTGCTTTCCTTAGCAAATGGCTACATAGGAAGAATAATGAAGAGGAGGACAACCTTTACAGAACATCAGCAGACTGTAGATTAAATGCACCTTGTTTCCTTTGCTAAACTCCTAGCACGGATTTCCATTAGAACAGTTATAAATGCCTTCCTCCCAAATTCTGCTCTGCTTTCTAAAACCATTCACTTTGAAATGCTTTAATACAGCATTCCAAGACTGAGAAAACCAAGATTTGCATCAATTGTTTTTTGAAAAAATTATTCTCATTTTGACATAAGGTGTTGCTATCAGAGAAAAAGGTATATGCTAGAGATTTGTACATTCTCTGAATTGCCTGTACCTGCTTATAATTTTGTTGTTCTTTATACTGTTTTCAAGTATAAAGAGTTTGGAGTTGAACATAATATCAACATTAATTTTGGAGTTGAACATAGTATCAACTTTTTTTTTTTTTTTTTTTTTTGAGACAAAGTCTCACTTTGTTGTCCTGGGTAGAGTGCTGTGGCATCATAGGTCATAGCAACCTCAAACTCTTGGTTCATGTGATTCTTTTGCCTTAGTCTCCAAAGTAGCTGAGACTATAGGCACTGACTACAACGCCTGGCTATTTTTAGAGACAGAGGTCTCACTCTTGCTTAGGCTGGTCTCAAAATTCCTCAATCCACCTGCCTCGGCTTCCCAGACTGCTAGGATTACAGGCATGAGCTACCCCTCCCGGGCAATATCATTAATTGTTAGGGAATTTCCACCACAAATCAATAGTGTGGATTGGAGACAATTACATATTGGAATACCAACATATGGGTCTTCAATGGTGTTTTTGGTCTCTATGGTTAGATAATAGCAGTAAGTATAGCAGGTGTCCTCAAACTATGGCCCACCAAGGACATTTATCCGGCCTGCCAGGTGTTTTTACCGCTGCTGCCTGTCCTGCTTAGCAGCTGACTCATCCTGGGGCCTGCAGTCTGGGCCTCCAACGGTCTGAGGGATAGTGAACTGGCCCCCTGTTTAAAAAGTTTGAGGACCCCTGATGTATAGCATATTAAATATCTTTTTTAAGAATGCAGAAATATAACAATTAGAGGGAGAATGGACAGAATTATAGTCCAGAAGAGCTTAGGATAAAAATGCTTTTACTTTCTAATACTTCTTACTACAGCTCACAAATGCACTTGGAGGTAGGGCCAGAGCGATTGGTAAGGGGGAAAACACTGTTAAAGAATCTGGAGTTTCAGGCCTACTTGCCTATCTGTGTGCTTTTAAAACTCTTGGATTCATCCTATCTCTTCTTAGAAGTTGATTTTTGTCTTTAGAAACCAATGCCAGGCACAGTAGTTAGCGCCTCTGTAATCTTAGAACTCTGGGAGCTGAGCTGGTGGACAGCTTGAGCATAGGAGTTCAAAACCACCCTGAGCAAGAGCGAGACCTCATCTCTACTAAAAATAGAAAAACTAGCCAAGTGTTGTGCCAGGTACTTGTAATTCCAGTTACTTGGGAGACTGAGGCGAGAGGATTGCTTGAGCCCAAGAGTTTGAGGCTGCTATGAGCTATGATGCTATGGCACCCTATCTGGGTGACAAAGTGAGGGTCCGTCTCAAAAAGACAGAAGAAAAATGTTATGTCTGTATCAGGATAGTTTTTAGGTGCTTGAAATTTATATGAAAGAATAAATTACTCTGGTCAAATTCAAATACTGAATCCCCCTCCCTCCATGGGTTCTTTCTATTTCCTTCTGAGGATTAGGGAATCTGAGTGATGCCAGTAACTTATACACTGGCTTCATTAGCATAGGCCCTAAGCCTCCTAGTTACTTAATAATAAACTTCTTTAGAATGACATTTGAAAATATATGAAATAGCCTCTACTTCAATGTTCTCGAGAGAAATAAAATATCAGGAGGAAAGAAGAGAACTTTAAGAGGTGAGAAGACATAAAAGGTACCTTTTAGTAAACCTGTGTCCAAGGTTCTGACTGTGTCTGATTTGACCACTAGATCATGTTCAGAGCATACCATGAGAAATGGCTGGGGAGCACTTCTTCAAAAACACATTTGAGTATTGAGAAATACTCATCTTAAGGGAAGAGGGTCTATGCGTAATGAGCTTCACTCAATAATAGGTAATAAGAGAGAAAGGGGTGATTATGATGAAAGACACATTATGGTACTCGTCACTCAGATTTGTCTCCACTTGGCTGATGTCTGGGTATTATAAAAACAGGCATCACTAGATGCCTCTAGTGAATGGGAAATAGCACCTGCTGGAACACAGCCCAGAAGCAGCCTTGTGTGGTAGTGGGATGGTCAGGGCACAATGTAAGGATAGATGGCAGAACTCTTGGGTGGAGGACACAGTTATGAATGAACAGCACAGATTATACACACTATGAGTATAGTGTGCATAGGAACAGTACTTTTACCATTACCTTCACTGGGAAAAAACTAGCACTATTAAAAAAGATCCCTATGGGGTGGTACCTGTGGCTCAGTGGGTAGTACACCGGCACCATATACCAAGAGTGGCGGGTTCCAACCCAACCCTGGCCAAAGTGTAACACAAAATAGCCGGGCATTGTGGCGGGCGCCTGTAGTCCCAGCTACTCAGGAGGCTAAGGCAAGAGAATTGCCTAAGCCCAGGAATTGGAGGTTGCTGTGAGCTGTGACGCCATGGCACTCTACCAAGGGTGATAAAGTGAGACTCTTGTCTCAAAAAAACCCCCCAAAACCCCTATGAGCATAACATACCCACAGGCAAGTGAAATATTTCTCCTATTGTTATAGACAAGCTGAGAAAATATTTCTCACTGAAGGACACAGACATCTCATAATTCTTTGGCTTCTGAAGAATGAGACAAATGAAAATTATGATATTAAATTTCTGTCTCTTTAGCAGCAATTCCACCTAGTTAGCATTTTAAATATTCGTGTTTGTACAGTAACTACTTTTAAAAATAAAATCTAATACTTACTTGTCTCCCACAATTCCCAAGTTGATTGTGGGGTAACCATGCTCCTGAATAGTTGCTAGGAGAGTTGAACGATTGCTGTCTCGAATCTTTCCTGGTAAGAGGTCATCTTCAGGATTTAGCAGCTACAAAGCCAAAAACCATCACAGATTATTCTTTTAGCATAATCTTGCCTATTGCTAATGAGAAAAAGAAATCTACTAAATAGAATTAAGCATATCTAGCACCTACAATAGTATTTGGCATATAGAAAGTATATGCTTCAAACATCTTTTGAGTAAACATTAAAAGTGCAGAAGGATGAGAAAATGTTCCTACAGAAGTAAAGAAAACTGCAGAAATTTGGATAGTGATTGAACAGCAGGCCAAATGTCACACCAGCTTTGGCCACAATAATTCTCTAGAATTTTAATGTGGGCTTTCAAGTAATTGGTTACTGGGACAAACTAAACAATTATCTTTTTTCCTTTCACTATTATTTACCAATTTATCTTTCACTGGGACACTTGAGGTAGTGACTATGTGACATCATATTCTCAAGTCTAAAGAGAATGATAGTTTATCTTTTTTTTCAAGTTTTTTGATCTCTTTTCTAAAGTGGGGTCAACAGTATTAAAGAACTTAAACTTATCTGAAGAAGAAGGAGACAGATTTTTTTTAATTAAGTCAAATACACATAGATTATGAATACATTCATGCATATGTGGGGTACAATGTGCTGATTTTTTTTTATACAATCTGACGTAGTTACATCAAACCAATCAACATAGCTTTCACCTCATTTACTTGATTATTGTGCCAAAACATCTATGTTCTACACTTTACAGGTTTGACTTGTACCCTTGTCATATGCTCCATAGGTGTGGTCCCGCCTTTTACCATCCCTCTGTCAAACCTCCCCCCACCTTTCCACTCTATTTCTCTCCTTCATCCTGGGTTATAGTTGAGTTCTATCTTTCATAAGAAAGTGTGAGTAAATATAAGTAGGTTTCATAGACGTACTGAGTACATTGGATACTTTTTCCTCTATTCTTGAGACATTTTACTCAGGAGAATATGTTCCAGATCCCTCCATGTAAACATAAAAGACGTAAAGGCTTCATCTTTTTTAAGGCTGCATAGTATTCCATGGCATACATACACCACGATTTATTAATCCATTCACGGGGTCCCGATGGGCACTTGGGCTTCTTCCATGGCTTGGCTATTACGAATTGAGCTGCAAAGAATAATCTGGTGCAAATATCTTTCTGGCAAAGTGATTTTTGGTCTTTTGGATATACTCCTAGTAAAGGAATTGCAGGAGCCAACGGCAGGTCAATTTTTAGATCCCTGAGTATTCTCCAAACTTCTTTCCAAAATGAACAAACTAACTTGCATTCCCACCAGCAGTGCATAAGTGTTCCCTTTTCTCCACATCCATGCCAACATCTGTAGTTTTGGGATTTTGTTACATGGGCTACGCTTACTGGAGTTAGATGGTATCTCAAAGTGGTTTTGATTTGCATTTTTCTGATGATTAAAGAAGACAAGCATTTTTTCATGTGTCTGTATACCATGTACCTCTCTTCTTCAGAGAAGCTTCTGTTCAGGTCTCTTGCCCATAGTGAAATGGGATCACTTCTTCTTTTCTTATTAATAAGTTTGAGTTCTCTGTGAATTCTGGTTATCAGACCTTTGTCAAAAATGTAACCTGTAAATATCCTCTCCCATTCTGAAGTCAGTCTGCTTGCTTTACTTACTGTGTTCTTGGCAGTGCAGAAGCTTTTTAGATTGATCAGATCCCAGTAATGTATTTTGCTTCAATTGCCCTGGGGGTCCTCCTCATAAAGTTTTCTCCCAGACAAATTTCTTCAAGTGTTTCTCCTGTACTCTTTCCAAGAATCTTTATGGTTTCATGTCTTAGGTTTAAGTCTTTTATCCAGTGAGAGTCAAGTTTTGTTAGAGGAGAAAGGTGTGGGTCCAGTTTCAGTCTTCTACAAATTGCCAGCCAATTCTCCCAGCACCATTTATTAAATAGGGAGTCTTTCCCCCAATTTAAGTTTTTGATAGGCTTATCGAAGATCAAATGATGTTAAGTCCTTGGGTTCATCTCTTGGTTCTCAATTCTATTCCACACATCTACCTCTATTTTTGTGCCAATACCATGCTGTTTTGATCACTATAGATTTGTAGTATAATCTGAAGTCTGGCAGCTTGATTCCACCTAATTTGTTTTTATTTCTGAGTAATGAGACAGATGTTTTGTCTGATACTAGCAAGCTTAAGTAATACTTACCTACACACACCCACAATTCCATTACTTTAAATTGAACTGATCTTTAGAGGTCAATTATTTATTTATTTATTTGAGACAGTGTTTTATTTTGTTGCCCCTAGTAGAGTCCTGTGGGGTCATAGCTCACAGCAATCTCAAACTCTTGGGCTCAAGTGATTCTCTTGCCTTAGCCTCCTGAGCAGGTGTGACTATAGGTGCCTGCCATGACGCCCAGCTATTTTTAGAGATGGGGTCTTGCTCTGGCTCAGGCTGGTCTTGAATTTGTGAACTCAGGCAATCTACCTGCTTTGGCCTCCCAGAGTGCTAGGATTACACTGTGAGCCACAGTGCCCAGCTTAAGAGATTTAGTATCTATTATTATGTCTATGAAGAAAATTAAATGGGCTTATTCTATATGAGGATGTTCCAATGAGGTAGTTAGAGTACACATTAGGAAGAACTTTAGATTCAGGTGGGGTTCAAATTCAAGTTGCCCAAACTCTTTCATCTTAATTTTCTCATTTGTAAAATATAGTAAGTAATAATAACTACCTTGTAAGGTAATTATTAGGGTTGAGATAATGAACACTCATTTTATGCAGATAAATGTACAATAAATGTGATTCTCTTTCTTTTCTTTATGATACATGATGTTGGAAGAGTATCTACTTTCCTTCCTATTGTTCTCATGTTCTTCCTAGATGCTAGTACAGATGAAATTAGTTTAATGTGAACACAGACTATTTAACTACTTAAAGGCAGGGGTCTACAAACACACACAAGCACACACATACCCCATACAACTTTAACTTATGTATCAGTTTTAAGATATACTTTGATTTCAGAAATATTCCAAAATAAAAAAAAGAAAGTACTTCCTTGAAGTGAGAAAAATCTGGAATATTATTTAAGGAGGTTAAAGACAAGCCTGCGGTTTTCAGATGCTTGGGCTATTAATATGGACAACACCTAGAGCTTCATGTATCAGTTCTCCCAAACAATAACCATTAGCCCCTTTAATCTTCTTTCTCTGGCTCATTAGTGATACTATGTGGCCAGATTCTTGGCTTTAGGTTGGAGAAGGAACTTTTCAACCAACTGTCTTAAGTAGGCAGAAGAAAAACTTGACAATCTTATTTGGCATCACCTAGGAATCTTCCCTTTGAATACTGCACTAATTTAGTAAGATGCCAGTGGTGGCACCCATAGCTCTGTGGGTAGGGTGCCAGCCACGTACACTGAGGTTGGTGGGTTCTGGGCCTGCTAAACAACAGTGACAACTGCAACAAAAAAATAGCTGGGCATTGTAGTGGGCATCTGTAGTTCCAGCCACTCAGCAGGCTGAGGCAAGAGAATCACTTAAGCCCAAGAGTTTGAGGTTGCTGTGAGCTGTGACGCCAGGGCACTCTGCCAAGGGTGACATAGTGAAACTCTGTCTCAAAAAAAAAAAAAAAAAAGACACAAGATTGCAACCCACTTGCATCCTTAGTTATTGGCAGTGCTTGGAAAATTGCTATTGCAATGCTAATACAGATTAATTTTCTGATCCTAATTAACAGTTATTAAAGTCATTATAATTTTATAAAGTCTTGTGGCTTTTTAGCTCCATTAATCAAAACAGTTGCTTCAGAAAGAAATGGTGTGGTTATAGTACTTTTTATTTTTTCACAGTAAGGGTACTGACCATGTAAGATTCCCCTGTTATTAAGGTATTTTCTTTGCCATTCAGTTTTTCTCTGTTATTTTGCTGCAAATGGTTCCAGAAATAACATAGCAATTAGAGATCACTGGAGAACCAGTTACTTGTCTGTAAAACTGACATAATAAAATAATAGCTAGCTAAATGACAGTATGGGATTTATAGTGCATTTTAAGTATTTTAAAAGAAAACAATACAGAATTAAATGAAAGCATAGAAAGCTGAATATATTAGAATAAACTCATTACTTTTCCCTTTAAAACTGAATCTTTTTTTTCTGTTATTATACTTCTAGTCATCTTGGGAGTGATGCTGGAAACTTGTTATAGTTAAAATATGAAAGAAAAAAATACAAAGGAAAACAAAACATAATATTAATTTCAATTTTCTGTTTTTGGTATTGTCAGTGGTGCCAGGATCCAAACATTTAACTTCTGATTATCTTTTTCCCTTTGTAGTCCACTCTTTTCCCAAAGGTCTCAATCATTAAGAACATTCTAATCTATTTCCTTCTTGATCCTATGTTTTCATTCACTCTGTTATCACCCCAAACCAGTTGTAGGCATTTATTACATTATGTCTGAATGTCTATAAAAGCCTTATAATTGGCTGCCTTGCCTACAAACTTATATTCTTCTGAGAAATAAAACAGAAACATCAACTTGCAAAACTGTAGTATTACTTGTGTAACAGACAAACTATACCAAACCTGAACATGTAACTTGAGTTATCTTAAGTCAAATTGTTTTTAACAATTTTAACAACCTGATTTATATGTATCTACTTCATGATATGTAATTTATAGTAATGACTATAAATAGATACTGTTGATTTAGTAGTAATCCCACACAGACTCATGTGCTTCAAAAGGTGAGACTGCTTGTTTGAGCAACTCACTTTATCTTGCAAATTATGACCAATCTGCCTGGACCTTGCTTACTAACTTCTACCTTAAAACTACCCTATAACCAACACTGGTCCTCAAAATCTAAAAAGTACCCTTCAATAAACTTACCCTTTTGAGACACTACTGATATTGAAGAATATGCCACCCCAATATGCCCTTTTGACATAAGAATTATTTTTGAGTTGAGAAGAAACAGATAAAGAAAAGTTCTCTTCCTTTCTTCAACTTGCCTACAAGCAGGATGAAACTTTACAAAGGTGTGTCCCTATATTGTTCTCTACTAGGAGGGATAAAAACTTGGGCATTTAGTGAAAGGACAACATTGTTAATAAAAACGATTTAGCAGAGAAACATAAATATTCTTATCAGTCTGTAGATGGCACTAAAGGAATCTACATACCAATTTTACTAACTAGCCTTTAGTCTATCCTTAGTTTCTCATATAATTGTCTTTCCACAAGTTGCTGGACCTAGAGATTCAAAGTCCTTTTCTTTTGTCTCATCATTTCTCTAAGAATTTATTGTTCTTTGTTGAAGATGTTCTATAAGCCAGACTTCTAGGCCACCTCTTTGAGAGTCACTAATTTTTCCTTCGGTATCTCCCATGTATATATGAGGGATATAAGTTAATAAACTTGGGGTTTTCTTACTATTATCTTTTGTTATAGGGTCTCAGCTAAAGATGCATGAGGATAGGGAAAAATTATCTTTTTCTTCCCTATATCATCAAGGTGATGCTTTCCTTTGCTCAGAAACTTACATATCCACCTTTCCATGAAATAGAAGGTAATTTCAAAAAACAGATCATTCCAAATCTTATAGACAATGAAAAAAGAAGAAGTACCCCCAAATCATTCTACTTCATCTGGATACACCTGATATTGAAATTGTAAAAAAATATATTACTGTAAAGGGGAAATTACAAACACATTTCACTTATAAATGAGGATGAAATATCCTAGACAAAATATTAACAAGTTGAATTAAAAATTATTGTTTAAGTAACGTACTTTGGTCAAAATTAAGTGAGAATTAGTCACTATTTTCTTTTCTTTTTTTTTCTTTTCCTTTCCCTCACCCCTTTCTTCCTTCTCTGTCTGGTCTTCCCTTCCCCTATGCCCCACCATGTCATTAATTGCCATTAATTGTCCTCATATCAAAGTTGAATACATAGGATTCGTACTTTTCCATTCTTGTGATGCTTCACTAAGAATAACGTGTTCCAGCTCCATCCAGGTTAGTACAAATGCTGCAAAATCTCCATTTTTTTAATGGCTGAATAGTATTTCATGGTATACATATACCACAGCTTGCCAATCCATTCCTGAGTTAAAGGACATTTAGGCTGTTTCCTCATTTTAGTGATTGTAAATTGAGCTGCGATAAACCTTTTATTATAAAGACACTTGAAGCTATTCTCTTATTATGAGATTAACTAAATGAAATTTAATATAAAACACTAATTCAATGTAAAATTTAAATTCCATATCTGAGATTATTGTCATAAACAGAAATTTGTGTAATTACTTTAAAAATCAAATAAAATCCTCGCTCTTCAGTTTTGGACTATAAGAAATCTACCTATCTATCAATATAGATAGATAAAGACATAATATATAGCTGACAGACTAAGATATACACACACACACACACTTAGATATAGGTATCTAATGATAGATAGCTACATATATAAATACAGATGTACAGACTAGCTAGCATGAATGTGCTCTAAAGTAGGGCTGCTAATAATTGGTAGAAACTTATTCTGCTGTACCACTTGTTGCTTAATCAGCAGAAAACATACTATACATTGTGGTGGCTTCAGTGGGAAAAGAGCACACTCTAGTTAGAGGACCTACCAGTTCTTTGAGTACTGAGGAGAACAAAATGGAGACAAGAGATTTGAAAGATACAAGGAGAATGAGAGTGAAAAAACAATACAACTTAAAGTAGTAGAGTGATGATAGGGTTGAGAATAAAAAAGGTATAAGAAGCTGACCAGAGAGACTCCCTCACATGCCCCCAGAAATTGACCCCCCCTTTTGTTTTTTGAGACAGAGTCTCACTATGTCACCTTTGGTAGAGTCCTGTGACGTCACAGCTCACAGCAACCTCCAACTCTTGGGCTTAAATGATTCTCTTGCCTCAGCCTCCCAAGTAGCTGGGACTATAGGCGTCTGCCACAACGCCCAGCTATTTTTTTGGTTGTAGTTGTCATTGTTTGGCAGGCCCAGGCTGGATTCAAACCCGCCAGTTCCAGTATATGTGGCTGGCGCTCTAGCCGCTGAGCTACAGGCACCGACCCAGAAATTCCCCTTTTAAAAAACAACATCATAGCTCATTGCATTCTTAAACTACTTGGCTCATGTGATCCTCCTGCCTCAGTCTCTCAGGTAGCTAGGACTACAGGCACATGCCACCTTGCCTGGCTTTTTTTCTATTTTTATCTTTTTTTTTTCTTTCTTTTTGAGACAGAGTCTCACTTTATCACCTTTGGTGGTGTCACACAGCTCATAGCAACCTCCAACTCCTGGGCTTAGGCGATTCTCATGCCTCAGCCTCCAGAGTAGCTGGGACTACATCTGTCCACCACAATGCCTGGCTATTTTTTTTGTTGTTGTTGTAGTTTGGCTGGAGCCAGGTTCAAACCCATTACCCTTGGTATACGGAGCTGGCGCCCTACCCAGTGAGCCACAGGTGCCACCCTATTTTTATCTTTAGTAGGGATGGGTTTTGCTATGTTGCCGAGACTGGTCTCAAACTCATGGGCTTAAGTGATCTTACTGAGTCGGCCTCCCACAGTACTGGGATTATGGCCAGGAGACACCACATATGGGCCAATATACAATCTAAAAGAAGGAATACTCTTTGAGTTAGCAATTGTATGAATTTAATAAAATAATAAAACATGCAAATAAATATGAATGTTCATCACATCACCATCTATTTTAATGGCAAAGTAAATGTCTAACAACAGAGTTGAAAATTATGAGAAACCCATAAAACAGAATTATTATACAGCTATCAAAGGTGGAGTACAGATATAGCTGATAATGAAAGATATTTGTGATAGCTATTTAAGTAAAAAAAACAACAATAAAATAAAATTTATTTTTATAAATAGATAGGTATTTATAAAGGCATAGAAATAATTCTGTATGACTGTATAGCAAAATGTTAGCGGTGGTTTCTATTTTTTCTTTTGCATTTCCCTATAATATATATCCCTTCACGAAGATAGGTATTGTTGTCTTTTTGGCTTACTGCTATATTCTCAGCAACTAAAATGATACTTGGTACATAGAAGGAACTCAAAATATACTAAGTAAATAAATGACTCAAACTAGATATAGTTTTAGTATATACCCCCCCAAATTTAAATCTGGGTCTTGAAGATACTTGTACATCCACGTCCATAGTAACATTATTTCAGCATTTCACAATAGCTGAAAAAGAGAAACAACTCAACAAATCAATGGATAAACAAAATGGGTATATACATACAATAGAATATTCTTTGGCCTTAAAAAGGAAGGAAATTTTGACATAATGTAACATGGATCAACCTTGAGGACATTCTGATAAGTGAAATAAACCATTCAAAAAAGACAGTATATGGTTCCATTTATATGAACTTTCTGGAGCAGTGAAACTCACAGAAAGTAGAATAGAGGCTTTGAGATGGTGGGAGGGGAGAACTGAAAGTTGTGAAATGAATACAGAGTTTCAGTTTTGCAAGACAAATAGTTTTGGAGTTTGTTGTACAACAACATGCATGTACGTAACACTATGGAACTTACACTAAAAAACTGGTTCAAATGGTACATTTTAATATGTATTTTACCCCACATTTTAAAAAAAATTTAAAAAAGATCACTGATGGCTCAGTACCCATAGCATAGTGGTTACAGCGCTGGCCACATACACTGAGGATGGCAGGTTTGAACCCAGCCTGGGCCAGCTGAACAACAATGACAATTACAACAAAAAATAAGGCTGAGTATTGTGGCAGGTGCCTGTGGTCGCAGCTACTTGGGAGGCTGAGGCAAGAGAACTGCTTAAGCCCAAGAGTTGGAGGTTGCTGTGAGCTGTGATGTCACAGCACTCTACTGAGGGTGACATAGTGAGACTCTGTCTCACAAAAAAAAAAAAAAAAAGGAAAGTCATTATAGAGATAACCTCTGGGTAGTAGGAAGGAAAAAGACAGTAAGATCAGGTAATGGGGGAATATCAAGTTGCAATATCCAAAGGAAGTTGAAGATGGAGACTTGAGCAGCCAAAAGAGATCAGAATTTGGGCTACAGATATGGAAAATTACCTGCATGTATTTGACAAGAAAGGGGGTAAGGATAATAAATATCAGAGAGGAGATTTGGAAATTAGGAAGTCATTGCTGTATCAGGAAGGCAGTTTCTGTAACAGTCAGGCACTACTCAGATTTGGGAGTTTTAAGAGAAAGTGGATAGTGAGGAAGGAATGGCAGTGGGTTTATATCTGTCTTTCAACAGATTTAAGAGTGAACAAACAGGAGGGGAATACTGTAGTAGTTCAAAGAGGCTACAGGTTATTTAGGTATAGATTTTCTTATAATAATGATGATCTTTGTATATTTGGATGTAAAAGGGGGAAGAGCCTTTAAAGAGAAAACGACATCAAAGATACAGGAAATAATTTAGAAACCAAAGATCCAAAGAAGGTGAGAAAGAGGGGCTCAAAGGTAAAAGTAGGATTGTTTTTAGAAAGTAGGCAAAGTGGTTGGGCACAGTGGCTCATGCCTATAATCCCAGCACTGTGGGAGGCTGAGGTGGGAGGACTGTTTAAACTCAGGAGTTCAAGACCAGCCTGAATGAAAGTGAGAACCCATCTCTACTAAAAATAGAAAAATTAGCTGAGTGTATTGGGGGTACTTGGAGTCCCAGCTCCTTGGGAGGCTGAGGCAAGAGGCTCGCTTGAGCTCATGAGTTTGAGGATACTGTGAGCTATGATGATGTTGATGCCACAGCACTCTACCTTGGGTGACAGGGTGAGACTCTGTCTCAAAGAAAAACAGAAAGGAGGAAAGTGTATTTTCCTTTTAGATTGGAAGAAAGCTGAAAAAAATAGAAATTTTTAGGTAAAAGAAAAAGATGATGAAGGAATCTTAATCTCATTCAGTTTGACAAATATCTTTTTTTTTTTTTTTTTTAAGACAGAGCCTCACTGTCATGTTCTGTAGAGCGCGGTGATGTCACAGCTCACAGCAACTTCAAACTCTTGGGCTTAAGTGATTCTCTTGCCTCAGCCTCCCAAGTAGCTGGGACTACAGGCACCTGCCACAACACCCAGCTATTTTTTCGTTGTTGTTGGCATTGCTGTTGCCAGCCCCAGTGTGGCTGTGGCCAGCGCCCTAACCACTGGGCTGTGGGCGTCGAGCCTGACATGTATTCCTTTACTTTCATTTCTTTTCTTTTTTTTTTTTTTAATTGAATGGTAACTATGTACATCAATGCACTTCTGGGGTACAGTGTGGGGTTTTCACATGCAATCTGAAATACTTCCATCAAACTGATCAAGACAGCCTTCATGCCATTTTCTCAGTTATTGTTTTAAAACATTCGCATTCTACTCTTAGAGAGATTCACTTGTACCCCTGTAAGATAAACCTCAGAAATGGTCCCTCCAATCCCCCTCCCTTCTCACTCCCCCCTCTCCACATTCTTAGGCTATTTGGTTATAGCTTTCATATAAAAGGTATAAATTAGTTTCATAATAGGGGTGTGTACATTGGATACTTTTTCCTCTATTCTTGTGATACTTTGCTCAGAAGAACATTCTCCAGCTCCATCCATATGAACATGAAGGATGTAAAGTCTCTGTCCTTCTTAATTGCTGCATAATATCCCATGGTGTACATATACCACGGTTTGTTGATCCATTCGTGGATCGATGGGCACTTGGGCTTCTTCCATGACCTGGCAATTATGAATTGGGCTGCAATGAACATTCTGATACAAATGTCTTTGTTGTAATGTGATTTTTTGTCATCTGCGAATATACCTAATAAAGGAATTGCAGGGTCAAATGGCAGGTCTATTTTTAGTTCTCTAAGTGTTCTCCAGATGTCTTTCCAAAAGGAACGTATTACTTTACATTCCCACCAGCAATGTAGGAGTGTTTCTCCACATCCACACCAGCATCTTTGGTTTTGGGATTCTGTGATATGGGCTAATCTCACTGGAGTTAGATGATATCTCAAAGTAGTTTTGATTTGCATTTCTCTGATGATTAAGGATGGTGAGCATTTTTTCATATACCTGTAGGCCGTGCGCCGATCTTCTTCAGAGAAATTTCTCTTCAAGTCCCTTGCCCACCCTGAGATGGGATCACTATTTGTCATTTTCTAATCTCAATTTTTTTAATTGGCCATTGGAGTTTATCTTTTTATGAGATTCTTTGCCTAGGGTTTGCTAGTTTTCTCTTGATTTCCTGTCTTGCTTTATGTGAATTTATTAGCCCCTCTTTATATATTCTGGATACTAGTTCTTTATTGATTATGCATGCTCCCAAGTAATATTTTGTGCTTTTATTTTATCCCTTGGTGCCTTTCAGTGAAAGAGGGTTTAAAATTGTACCTTTTAAAATCAAAACACTCAAAATAAGTGGGAAATGCATGCCTTTGAAAGTTCCTCTGAGCCTTAAAATGCCCATATCTTTGGAGTCCTGTGGGTCACCTTTAGTTGAGGAGAATGAAAGACCCCAGAATATGCCATTTAAGAATGGGATGTCCTAGCAATCTGGGAGACCGAGGTGGGCAGATTGCCTGAGCTCACAAGTTAGAGATCAGCCTGAGCCAGAATGAGACCCCATCTCTAAAATAGCCAGGTGTTGTTGCAAGCACCTATAGTCCCAGCTACTTAGGAGGCTGAGGTAAGAGAATCACTGGAGCTCAGAAGTCTGAGGTTGCTGAGTTGTGATGCCATGACACTCTCCCTAGGGCAACAAAGTGAGACTCTGTCTCAAAAAAGAAAAGAATGGGATGTCATGTCACCTTTGCTATTTGAGTCTGGAGACCCATGAGAGTGAAGGACATTGTAGCCTCCAGATTTAGGCAAGCTCATAGTGATAATGACCACATGACATTTGCTCCCATTGTGCACTTCAAAAAAAAAAAAAGAAGAAGAAGAATACAAAGTAAAATAAGATACTGAGGCATTTACTTTAGCAAAAACCTTACAGTCTTCTTTTTTCTTTCTTTTGAAAAGAATACTTAAAGTTGGAGATCGTGGGAGACAGAAAAAGAACCACTGATTCAGAAGTATCAACAGCTATCAGTTCTGAGTCAAAGGTGAACTCTCTCATGGAGGTGTGGGTGGGACCTCCTCATGCCTGCTTTGCTGATGGGATAGTCCTCTCATCTGTTCATTTCTGAATCATGAACCACCGCCCCCACCGTCATTTCTCAGTCTATTTCACCAAATCCAAACCTATTTCCTCCCACTTCCAAATCGCTGCCTGCCATTCAAACCCATGTAGGCGAACCCCAGTTGGCATTTGGTTCTGAATTAATACATATTAATGGGTGGTAATACATTTCTACCAGTGCATATATTTACTTGAAATACAATTTCCCATCTAATGCATTTTATTCACATCACTGCATGGTAACTGCATCCAGAATAATATCTTTAGTGATTATTCATTACTGAAATAATATATCAGTGCCAAACAGCAGCTTTTAAGTAGTTTCAGAGTTTTTTTCTTTAAATTGAACATGTTATTATTACACAGATAGAATAATCCCATTATCCCCACTAACTGAAGATGACAGATTTCCAGGAGGCTATTTGACAAAGCCGTGTTCAGATGGGAACTGGGACTGTCCTCTGATTGGGGAAGGGGGGTGGGTGGGAGGTAGAAAACTGGTCTTGGGGAAGGCAAAGCTTTGCATGTGAAAACAAATGTGGCAGGGACATGGGGAGCAGAGAGCTGGTGTGCATGCCAGGCACATCTTAGCGCCAAGTGCATGCTGTCTAAAACAAAACTGAAGGTAAGAGTAGATGTGTCTTTGGAAAAAGCTGTGAATGAGCATTAGAGGAGAAGAAAAGAAGAAGGAGAGAGAGGGAGAGATTCTGGTCTCCTAGCAAAAAACATAATACAGTAAAACCCTTGGGGTTGCAGAGTAATGTAGCAAAGCATCACACTCCACTTTGAAACGTCAGGATGAACTGTTATGACCTTCAGGAAGCCAGCATCATACCTTAGAAGATGAGGGAGGAATAGAAAGCAATTATTGATTGGCATTTCTATAATGTAATTCATTCATTTATTTTTTCTCTACATGACAGATACTATCCCCATTTTCTCGGATTAAGAAACTGAAGCTCTGAGAGATTAAATTTAATTTCCCATAATCATATACCTAGTCAGCATTATTAATAGAAAGATAACTTGACCCCAAATTCATGTAATTCTGAATCCTGAGCAACTTTTGCTGGATTCAGAATTGAGAAGTGATTAAGACTATTAGTTGTTCAAATCCTAGTCTCATCACTTACACTCGCAAAGTGTAGGCCGGGCCCTGGGCCAAGTGCTTGATTTGATGCTTGCCATTTTCTTATAGGAATGTCGAAAGGAGGCAGTGAGTAAAAGCATGTGCAGAGTACCAGGTCATAAAGAAATGTTCAGTTGTTGGAAACACGTCTTTTCTTTCCACTGCATGTCCTCAGAATGAATTTCCAGCTACTTCATAGGTAAAATCAAAGAGAAGCCTCCCTTACTGACCCCCATGAAACACTGAAACCATGCTTCCTACAGTCCCTAGATCCAGGCCCCCTTGTCTCAGGCAAGCCTAGAACTGAACTAGACTTGTGGCCTATGGAATCATCACTTCTAGCAGCACTTAGAGGTCGGAGTAGCAGTGAAGTTGATTGGCCACTAAACCTTGCAAAAGCAACCTGAATCATCTTATCACTGTCTAGTGGTTTTCACATTAGGATTTCTGGGGAAGGCTTACCAAGTAAGGATGCCAATGGCTCAGTCCAAGAGACAATGCCCCACGGCAAATTGATATTTTTCAAAATCACCTGCCATTCTAGTTTTTGAGTAGGGCTGACAGCCACTGGTCTAGAACTTGATTCAGGATTGAATTTATAGACAGAAAGAGAAGTAAGGCAAACCTTGGGGACTCATGGACAATGAGGGTAGGAAGCCATCTTAGTCCATTTTCTGTTGTTTCTAACAGAATACCAAGGGTAATTTATTTAAAAAAGAAAAAAAGAAACTGTATTTCATACAGTCCTGGAAGGTGGGAAGTGCAAGTTTGAGAGGGCATATCTGTTGAGAAACTTTTTGATGGTGAGGACGCTCTCCTGATGGCCCTGGGGAAATCCATGCTAAGTGCTAGCTCAAGTTGTTTTTCCTCTTCTCAGAAAGCCACCAGTACCGGTTTCACAATAAACCATTGATTCATTAGCCCATTAACCCATTAATCTGTTAGTCCATGAATGGTTTTATTCATTTATGACAGCAGAGACTTCATGACTCAATACACCTTAAAGGCTCTACCTCCCAATACCTTCACACTGGGGATCAAATGTCAACGTGAGTTTTGGATGGGACAAATATTCACACCAGAAGAGAAGAAGCAATGTGAAACCCAAAACCAATCTTTGCATAGCTCATCTTAAGGTCCTGGTCAAGGTGCCTCTCCAAAGTGAAAAGTTGAGCAGAAGCTGTGTTTCCACATCTAAGTGCCAGGTCAGGTGCTGAGAACTGAGTCAAAGTCATCAATTTTCTAGTGTTGCAATGAAGGAACCCAAGACATTGTACTTGTAGTTCTCTTTCCTCTTTGACTCGTCTTATACTTCGCCTCCTACTTCCTACATATATTTATTTAAAAAAAATTTTAGTTGTAAATTGCCCTATAGTAAAATGAGCTTTTTGTGTACATTCTAAAAATTGTAACACATGCATAGATTTGGGCAACCACCAGCACGGTGGAAATATAGTCCCATCACCTTACAAAAACTCTGTTCTCACACATTCCCCCAACTTTAGCCCTGGAAACCACTGTTCTTTAATCACCATGTCTACATGCATAGCCTTTGAAGACTGGCTTTTTACACTTAGTTTTTGAGGGTGATCCACATATCAAGGTTGTTTTCCTTTTTATCGTGAAGTAGTATTCCATTGCGTGGGTGTATCACATTTTGTTTAACCATTCATTCATTGAGGGAAATTCAGATTGTTTCCAATTTCGGATGATTACAAATAAAGCTACTGTAGACATGTTGGACAAAGTTTGTGTGTCTGAATACAAGCTTTCTTTCCCCTAGGATCATATGGTAAGTGTATGTGTTAGATTTATCAATAAATAGATTTTCAGAGTGACTGGACCTTTTTCCATTTGCCCCAGCGAAGTATGAGTTTCAGTTGCTCCCTGTCCTCATCAACATTTGGCATTATTTTTCTGTATTGGCAATTCTAATAGGTGTGGGGGGGATTTCATCATGTCTTTAATTGGCATTTTCTTTTTTTGAGAATAAGTTTATTTTATATTAGAGAAAGGGAAGAGAGTGGGGGGAAGAGATGAGAAAAAGAGAGAGAAGAGAGCAAAGTGCAGGGAGTGAAAGAAGAGAAGATGGGGGGACAGGAGAAAAGGAGATAGAGAATGGCATGGCATCCCAAAGAAAGAGAGGAAGAAGGCCAGCCTCACTGGCATTTTCTTAATGGCTAAAGATGTTGAAAATATTTTCGTGTTCTTGTGTCATCTTTAAATAATCTTTGGTGAAGTCTTTGTTTACATCTCTTACCCATTTTGAAAAGAATACACTTAGACTGAGTTTTCAGAGTGCCTTCTGAATTCTGGAGGCAAGCCCTTTGTCCAATATGTGACTTGAAAATATTTTCTCCCAGCCTGTGGCTCGTCTTCTCATTCTCTTAATAGTGTCTTTCACAGAGCAAGGTTTTTAAGATGTTGATGAAGACCAGCTTTTCTTTTTCTTTTCTTTTTACGAATCATGCATTGGTTGCCACATCTAGGAACTTTTTGCCTAACCTCAGGTCATGAAGGTTTTCTCCGATGTTTCCTCTGAAAGTTTTATGCTTTTATGCTTTGCATTTAGTCGTTTGATTTGTTTAAAGCATGGTGTTTGAAGTCCATTAAAAAAAATCTGTTTGCATATGATACCTAATTGTTACAATAGCATTTGCTAAAAAAAGGAAAAACACAGAATGAGAACAACAAACTATTATTTCCCCCATTGACATGCTTTTGCACCTTTTCCAAAAATAAATCAGTTACATTTATGTGTATCTGTTTCTGCATTCTCTATTCTGTTTGATTTTGTGACTATCCTTTCACCAATATGGCACCCCTTGATTACTTCAGCTTTACAGGGAGTGTTAAAATGGGATGATGTGATTTCACCAACTTTATTATTGTTTTCCAGAATTGTTTTACTATAATAGTTTCTCTGCCTTCCATATAAACTTTAAAATCATCTTTTCTATAACTACAAAAACATCTTGCTGGGATTTTAACAGAGATTGCATTAAAGCTATAGATTTATTTGCAATGAATTAATATTTTTACTAGTTTGAGTCTTCTGACAAATAAACATAGCATTTTGCATAAACATGAACATCTCCCTGTTTATGTAGAAAGTTTTGTCATTGTTTCGTAGTTTTCATGATATAGAGCTTGTATATGTTTTATTTTACCTTTTCTTAAGTATTGCAAAACAAGATTATGTTTACTTTTTGGAACTGTGTTACTTTTTCAAGTTTTTTTTATTATTTCAGAATATTATCAGTTACATAAATTGCTTTTGTACAATTTGAACCAAAGTTATAAGAATTCCCAGCACCTGGGTAGTGAGGATTGTACCTGTAAGGTGTAACTTTACCCCTCCTTTCCTGCCCCCACTATCTCCTTGCTTGCTGTTGAGTTTACTTTAGTTTACAAATGTATTTTAATATTTTGCTACTACATAGAATCATGACTTATTAAATTTATTTATTTAATTCTTTAAGACAGAGTCTTACTCTGTCACCCTGGGTAGAGTGTTGTGATATCATTATAGCTGTGATGATACCCTCATAATATTGGAGTGTTGTGATATCATCATACCCTTAAAATATTCTCAAACACAGGTTTGGGTGATCATCTAGCTTCAGCCTCCCAAGTAGCTGGGACTACAGGCAGCTACCACAACACCCAGCTAATTTTTCTATTTTAGTAGAGACAGGGTCTCACTTTTGCTCAGGCTGGTCTCCAACTCCCTGAGCCCAAGAGATCCTCCTGCCTCCTACCTTGGTCTCCCAGAGTGCTAGGATTACAGGTATAAGCCACCATGTATGTCTGGCACATAGAATGATGATTGATTTTCGTTTGTTGACCCTACATCCTGTCACCTTGGCAAGCTTACTTATTAGTTCTAAGCATTATTTTTTGAGACCCCTTGGCATTTTCTACATAGACGATAATGTAAAGTTCAAATAGGCACAGTTTTATTTCTTCCTTTCCAAACTGTAGGCATTTTACTTTATTATTTTTTATATTGCATTGGCTGTAAATTTCAGTACTATGTTGAAGAGAAGGGGTGAATTTGGAAGTTATTTTCTTTTTAAATTTTTATTCATTTATTGTAGATTAATATGGGGATACATACAATTAGGTTACACTGTTTGCATTTGTAAGGTAAAGTCCAAGTTGTAATTGTGACCTTCACCCAGGACCTGTGCCATATACCTATACATTGTACCAGGTCAGCGGGAACTTACCAAACATCCTCCTCCCCTCCCCCTTTCTTGAATTTAATTGAGTTTTTCTCTTATATGAGCACAGGTTTCAACTTAGTATGGAGAACATCCATTAACTTCCATCCACCATGAATTAATTTTTGTAAGAGGCAAGAGGGAAATTCTTTTCTTTTGCTAATTCTTAAGAAGAAAGCATTCAATATTTTACCATTAAGGACAGAAAGTTATTAGGTTTGGGGGAGATACTTTTCATTAGGTTGAGGAAGTTCCCTTCTATTCCTAATAGAGATTTTATCATGAGTGAACATTGAATTTTATCCACAGTGTCTGGCTTTTTCTGCATCAAATGATGTGATCATGTGCCTTACATTACTTTAGACTATTCAAATGATGAGTTGCATTGACTGGCTGCGTTGATGGGCCTTAGCACATTGATCTAGCCTTGTATTCCTAAGGTGAACTCTAAGTAGTTTTGATGTATTACTCCATATGTATCTACATCTACATAGATATAGATTTACAGGTCACACCCACATGAGTATGTGTGTATACATATTTATCTATAATATTTAGTCATTTTTGTTTGAGACAAGCTCTCCAGGTGAGTCTGATGGAGGGAATCCTTGGGTCCTACAGGGCACACCTGACTTTCTCAATTTTCCTCTTCATTTGGAATTTCTAAAGGCAACAGAAGACAGGCCAGTGTGACATCGTACAAGGCTGAGACAACAGTAGCCACCTAATCCAGCCAGATGGATAGACCCGTAGCACATATCCATCTCCATCGCCTGGACGGTCCAGCCTAATTTACCATGGCAGCTGTAATGATCTCGTGTCCTGGGAGAGAAGGGACTAACACCACCACTGTGTTTTACAATCTGGCAACAGTGGCTGTTTGCATCACAGAATCTTATTTGAAAGGAAAGGAATGTATCTCTTGGAAGGGAAATAAAAACAAACAAATAAATACACAGACAAATACAGATTGCAATTAATTAGTACCAAAATAATTGGTGACAAAACTGCCTCGAGGCAGGAGCTGGAGCAAACCTCTTCATTCCTATGGTGAGGCACTGACCCCACTAAGTGCTTATTATTCGTAGTTTTCCAGGAGCCTCATTGATACTGTACTGCCAAGACCTCAGGGACCTGCTATAGCTATTTCCCCACAATTTACAGGGAGAAGCGGAGCCCAGTTGCTTGGGAGATTAATTAACTTGTCAAACAATTAAGCAGACAGGCTGTAATCGAGGTTTCCAT
Source organism: Galagoides demidoff (assembly GCA_963574575.1). Taxonomy (NCBI): domain Eukaryota; kingdom Metazoa; phylum Chordata; class Mammalia; order Primates; family Galagidae; genus Galagoides; species Galagoides demidoff. Next base: position 46,217 of record CAUYQV010132133.1, read on the forward strand.
TTCATAATTGATTTATCGCTTTGTAGCTTCTTGAGTCCCAGGGCTCAGAACAGAGGGACTGCTGTGCAGGGGAAACCTTTCAGAGAATGCCAAGAGGCTGCAAGGGGCACAGGAGGTGAGGCCCTCCTGGTCCTGCACAGATGGCACAGTCCAGCCTGGCCTCTGACCGGCCTTCACACACAGTGAGGATTTCATTTTCTACCTTTCAGTGGCCCTGGCCTGAGAGTTCCTTTTATGTCCTCAGAGTCTTGCTCAGTCCACTATTGTTTGGTTAAGCAAAGAATCCAAGGATATCCATGGGGACACATCTGCAGCTCCAGGTCTGTCTTCCTCTGTGATGAAAGTGATGACGGAAATGTCACACATTATTAATTCATCCCAGGACTGCAGAGACTGTGACTGCAGCCTGCCTACGCTGTGAGTTTAACAAGACATCACAGGTCCTTTCTGGGATGCTGCACCTCCTGACAGCATTGGCTCACGATGGCTGTGTGCAGCGGAGGGTTCCAGCTTTGGTGTGCACTGGAGTCCATGGGAAGCTGGTCCGGCAAGTGAGTTCCCAGCCCTTCCCCTAAGAGTTGCTTTAGAAGTTCTGAGGAGGGAGCGGCACCTGTGGCTCAGTGAGTAGGGCATCGGCTCCATATACCAAGGGTGGTGGGTTCAAACCTGGCCCCAGCCAAACTGCAATGAAAAAATAGCTGGGCATTGTGGTGGTGCCTTAGTTCCAGCTACTTGGGAAACGAGGCAAGAGAATAGCCTAGGCCCAGAAGTTGGAGGTTGCTGTGAGCTGTGACGCCACAGCTCTCTACCAGTGGTGATAAAGTGAGACTCTCTCTCTAAAAAAAAGAAAAAAGAAAAACAGAAGTTCTGAGGAGGACCTTTGAACTCTGCCCATTGAACAGACCACATTCCCCAGGGGACTCTCTTGCAGAGAGCCCACGATTCAGGCCTCAGATTAGATCATAATCCCAACTGCTGACATGGTTTGGGGCCTTCTGTAGCAGAGGTTGGAGGAAATCAGGAAATGTTCATGGCTCTCTGGCTATTTACCATGCAGCTGATACCAGCCTGGTAACCCAGGGAGCCTGGTGTGGTTTGTATAATCTCAGGGTGCTTCAGTTAGCCTGGATCAAAAGGTAGAAGCAAAAGTGGCTTGTGCTCTTTTGGCTTTTTTTTCTTGGTGTCATTTGCTGGGTTTGAAGTCATGTGTGTGTGCGTGTGTGAGGCTGTGCGTGTGTGTGTGTGTTATGCATTTTGGTTGTACTTGCGTGCATTTTCTAATTTCATAATTGCATCCTTTCCCTAAATCCTATAAATTGATTTTTTAGACAAGGCATTCAATAAATACTCCCTTCCACCCCAATTTGCTCTCATTTTCACCTCTCCCCCAGCTATATCCCTTATGTCTTAAAGCAAATGTGCTCCGTCATCAACTCTCTGATGTCTTACAAGGGATCACCAACCACAGACCTTAAACTTTACTCGTAAGCCTAGAAAAGTTGGCTTCATGGAGGGATCTTTCCCTATGTATAGTCTGTTTCCAATCAGGAAGCCTGAATCAGAGTTTGAATAATTATTTCCTATACCAGGTAACAAGAGTAAATTTCATTTAATGTGTTGCCTAGATTTTTTTTAATAAAGCATTACAGGCATTGCAGAAGGATTCTCCTCTCCGTCTTCCTTCTCCTCACCCTCTCCCGGCAGCCAGCGTTATCTTGTACCGATGTGCAGCGTATCAGCATTTTTACCTCCTACGTGTAGCACCCACATCCAGAAGCCACACCCCCTGTGTTTTCTAACTTGTTTTCTCAATTATTTCTAATGCACACTCATGGTGTTCCTTACTGGTCGTTAGACTGTGTTAACTGTTACTCTTCGACTTGCTTTTTCCACCAATCATTACATTTTCAAGATCTACCCTTTTTTGCCTTATGTAGGTCAAGTCCATTCCTTTTAACAGCTGTGGAGGATTCCTTCATGGGAACACGGCATCCCCCTGCCTGGGTCCTTGGTGTCGTGGCTGTGGTTTACTGCTTGATGCAATGCCCCAGTGACCTTGCTGTTCACATCTCCCTCAGGTATACAAGTGTGAAGTTCCTCCTGGGTAAACAGCTGGAGGAGGAATTGCAGAGTCTCAGTCTGCACGGATTTCAGATTAGATTAGAGCAGGTGTTGCTACATTTTCCTCCTCAGCACTTATACCAATACATAAGAATCTGAGAGTTACGTTTCCACATGTCTCCACCAAAACTTGGTATTGCCAGCCTTTATAAATTTCTCCCAAGGTAGAGTCACCTACCCAGCCAGATTGGGAAAGGAATCACAGACTCTTCCCAACTCGATTTGAATCATGTGCTCTTCTTGCCAAATATTGCAGGACTTAAATAGACAACCCCAAAATGAAGGAGATGAACTTGAACTTAAGTAGTTCCGGTTCTGAAATCACACTAAAATCTCACTTATTGAGCTGTCTTTGAAAAATGTACAAATCAGTGGAAAATGTAAACTATTTTTAAGTGCAGCAATTTGAACTAAAGGCAAACATATATAAATTATAGATTTCTGGGTCTTAAGTATCTGAAATCTTTTGCTTTCTCTGTTTATATGTATATATACGAAGCATAAATACAAGCACAGCATTAGGGGAAGCTGCTTGTAGCTGGTGCCTTTCAGGGGCACTATGTGACCAGAAGCCTGGTTTTCACTTTTACGTTTCTTAACCAACTGCCCACTGCTGGCTGACCACTCCCTTGCCACTGTTTTATTTTTCTTTCCCTGAACATGCAAAGATCTACTTGAGTCCAGTCCTCACTTGAATTATTATTCTGTCTGCACTTGAGAAGCCTATATTAATGAAGGCTTGTGGAAACTGAATAATTGATGCCCATGTCTTTCTGAGCTTAATTATCAGCAAAACTAATTCCCTTCCCTCTTTCTTTCCACTCTGTGTTTATAGATGCTGCCTTCACGGCTGCTGTGAAGGTCACACTGTCAGATTACTCATGGGAAAGCTAATATAGGGCTCGCTTGATCATCTTGTCCCCTGAAGTCAACTAATAATGTCCAGATGTGTGGACAAAGGAAATTCAACGTTATTGATCCTCTTTGCAAGCAAACACTGGCTGCCACTGGTCCTATGCAAAGCTGATGAAAATGAGATCTCTCTCTCCCAGGCATCCACAACTTGGTAAGGGTGACAGAGTACTTCTAGATAACTCTAAACTGGCAGGTAAAAACGGATCAAGAGATAGGAACAAAACAGCCACCTGAAATGTCCTCTGAAATGGCCACTGTCCTCAATTCTTATGAAGAGGAAAGTTCGAATTTACATTCTCTGAGAGCACCTGGGAAACACTAAATGAAGAACATTCAGTGTTTCTATTCGGAGTGGAGGCGAGATTGCAAACTCTCAGGCCCTGCTCCCTTAGCCAACTGGGAATCCTTAAACTAGAATCTGCCTGACTATGTGCATTTTTACCCAGTTTCTCCAGATCAGTGGTTCCCGAATTTGTTTGTATCAGAATGACCTAGAAGGCTTGTTGAAGCATAGATCCCTGGACTGTGGCACAGTTTCTGATTCAGAAGTCTGGAACGGAGCCCGGAAGTCCGCAATCTTAACCAAAGGCCCCGGCTGGGGCTGGTTCTGCTGATCTAGGTTTTAGACTTTGAGAACCACATTCCTGAAAGATTCTTATGAATGGTAGCATTTGAACATTACTCAACCTAAGTAACTATGTGCTTTAGTTCATATCACCCAAAGATGAAGATAGGAAGAAAAAAACGATAGTGAAGAGGAAAGCAACTAGTAGGGCAGGGGTGAGGAAAAGTTTGGCAGTCTCACCAGCTTGCAAATGCTTTGGAATTCTTACCATTCTTGCATTTTACTGAGGAGTTGGGGTATATATGATATCTAGATTAGTTATAATCAAATAGGAGACATCAAACATACCACAACTTGTAAGTGAGAGACAGAGAGAAATACACTAGAGGATTGCTTCATATGTGCCAAATAGTTGAGTAATTCCATTGAAAAAATGCTTGTCATCAGCTTAGGACAAGGACACCTCCTGAACAGTGGACCTGGGCAACTAGAACTCAGTACTCCAGAAAGTGTTGTCATAGGGAGGTTCCGTCTTTATATAGTCTTCTATCTGTGAACATATGATCTTATTCTGGGCATCAGGGCTGTGGTGTGAGGAACTAGTGGAGATTTCTAGAATAATCTTACTCATAGAGAGTAATTTTTAAATATATACTACCCTAGGGCTGGAAGGGACCACAGAGATGATCTATTATTTTATGGATTGAGAAGTGAAAATACAGATATGGAAACCTAGACTCTTGACTAAAAAAAATTTTTTTTGGGGGGTGGGGGGAGTTCAGAGTTTTTATGGAAGAACAAAGAGAAAGTTTAGAGCATTTCCAAAGAGAGTTGAAACTGGGTTCCTTTTGTGAAGTACAAAAGGCAAGAGAGATGGAGACTCAAGGGCCGTGCAGGGGTCTAAATATCCTCTCTGTCTAAAATCAGTGGCAAGTCTTTCACTGGTGGCTCATGCCTCCAGGCAGTATTGCTTTTAATGTGCTAATCTGAGGAGGTGATGTTTGGGGGAGATAACAGAGTCACGAGAGTGGATCTTTTGTGGATAATATTAGTGGCCTTATTATAAAAGGACTCCAGACGGCTCTCTTGTCCTCTCAGCCACGTGATGAATAGAAGGAGAAGATGGCTCTCTGCAAATCAGCAGAGGGCCCTCGCTAGACACCGGGCCTGCCAGCGTCCTCACCTTCCCAGGCTTCAGGACTATGCAACATTGATATTCCTTGTCAGAGCCACCCACTCTGTGGCGTTGTGTTATAGCAGGCCCAAACTGAGACAAAGCACAAGGTCATAAAGTATGGAAGAGGCAGTCCCCCGATTGGCAATGGGGATGGGTTGCATGCTCCTGACTGAAGGGAGAAGAAGAGAGAAAAAGAAACGAGGCAGAGAGGGAGCAAGTAAGAGACTGAACACAGTGGTGTTGGCAGCACACAACCACTTTACAGAATTAACACAAATCAAAAAACATAGCATTGGAAGAGAAACTGAAAATTACCTTCTACTGAGGTGACTAGTCCTCTAAGCCTGACCTGTTGGCTAAGGAACCAGAATCTGTAAATGTTAAAAATTCCCCTGCGCTTACCACATGATTCTCATGCATGGTGAAGTCTGAACCGGTGCTGCCATTCCTTCAATCAACCCAGGGCTCCAGTTCTCCACACATGGCTCATTCCCCAGCAGATGAAGCACCTTTAAACTTCTGAAGCTGCTTTTCCAGCTTCACTTTTGATGCTTCCAGGAACAGGAAGATTATTCTCTTAAGGGTGGGATCATTGCTGTTCTTATATCATAGATGCTGTTTGTGATTAGTGGTCCTTTCTACTGGGGACGGCAGACATAGGGGTTAGGGTCAAAGTGCCACTCTGGAGGAAGGATTGCATGGGCGCCAGTCCGGGTCCACCATCTGTTGGCTGACAGCCCTTGGGCACATGCCTCATTTGAATTAGAGATAGTAATAGATGTTATTTCCTAGGAATGTTTTGGGGAGTTTTATGGTACCTGAACGAGGGCCAGCCATGCAGAGGGCTCTCTACACTTAGTTTAATACTCTCCTGTCTCTCTCATGAAATTCTTAATTTTTGATCATAGGCCATGTGAGTTCATTTGTCACTGGGTCCTGCAAACTGTGTTGCTAGTCCTAGAAAGAGCCTGATATGAGTTAGTACTTATAACTGACACAGCTGTTCTAGTGTTTTGAAAAGTTTAAATTATTAATATGGTTTAAAAAGTATCTTGGGTCCTAAACCGTGCATCGTGTTCACCAGCAGTTTTGGGGTCTCCTTCACCAAAGGCTCATGTCAGCTCCCCCTACCGCATGAGGGCTTCCCTAACAGGGGCGCACTCTGCTGAAGCTATTCTTTTTGTCTTGTTTTTATTTCAAAATATTAAGGGACTACAAAGATTTTGTGAGTGAATTAATAAAAGGTGGTATATGTACACCATGGAGTACTACTTACAGCCATTAAAAAAAAGATGAATTTAATACTTTTTGCAACAATCCAGATGGAACTAAAAACCATTTTCCTAAGCAAAATATCTCAAGAATGGGGAAAAAAATGCCATTTGTGCACAAAGTTGGAACTAACTGATGAGCACACAGGTACACAGAGGAAAGTAAAAGGCAGTGGAGGGAGAAGAAGGAGAGGGGCAAAACCTACCTAATGGATACAGTGAGTGCTACTGGGTGATGGGCACGCTTACAGCTGGGACTTGAGGATAACAGAAGTGACCTGTGGTAGCATGGGGTTTCTTGTATCTCTGGCGTTCCTATTGAACTTGGCTCCCTTCTGCCCTTCTACACGGCCCTTATAATGACCACTCCTGTGTCTAGGGTGCTCACCATTTCACTTCTTTTCAGATATAATCCCATGCTGAAACATTGATTACAGGAAATGGGGGGATTCCTGGAGGAAGCTGGCTCTTTCGACAATAGTCACAGCCAGCTAGCAATGGTCCTCCTCACATATTTTGAGTACCTGGTCTTCAACCCTGATCACCAATGTAGACTCTCTGTTTCTATTTTTGGAGTCTTATTTCCATTCTGTACATAATCTTCTATGGTAGATCTTTGCTTTAGGGCTCAAGAGCCAGTTGTGGGCTAATGGATCTCCCCCACCCCAGGAAGATTCTGAGCTCTTCATGTGAATTAATCCACCTTTACCTTAGCAACCAATTTTCTTAACCAGTGTTCTCAATAAGAGTTAGACATGACAAAGTCTCTATTAGACTTTAGTCTCTATTAGACAATAGAGACATGCAAATCTCTATTATCCAGATCCCAAGATGTCCTACATTTGTTGAACAAATATGGCTCCTGGTTTAACGCCCTGTAGGACAAGTCACTTCAAAGGAGCACAGGTCTTTCCTGAAGCTCTTGCTCATTGATTCTGGTCTGACCTCTGGCAAAATTCTTATTCAACTTGAATCTGTTCCAAATCCTTGAAGGCAGCAGGCATGTAGGTTACTCCATGTCTGCCGAGACTACAGAGTGGTAAATAGCAGAATGAACCAATGCCTAGAGGGTGTCTTCAGAAATGATGTGTCTTGGAAGCAGTTCTCAGAGGAAGCAACGTCAAAACACTCAATGGCTCTCACTGACCTTGAGCCTTCCCTCTGTGCTGACCTCCAGTGCCCCTGCCCCATCCCTCTTTGTGAAGTGTTCTTTCCCCTCCCTGGGGTGACTTCTTGCAGCTCTTCCTGATTTTCTGCTGTGTGCTGAGTCATCCATTGCAACTTACAGGGGGACTCCACATCTGGATGGTGGATGGTGTGTGCTCTTGTAGAAGTACTACAGCTGCCTTTTAGCTGGAGGAGGAACTCAGGGAGAAAGCACACTTGATTAAATTTATCTTTTATTGTAAATAGCTTCAAATAAGTGTGCCCTGAAGCCTGATTTCAGCCCTCCAGAGTAAGCCCAGGCTGGGCTCAGCCTTTGTATTGCCTTCTGGTGACTGCGGTGAATTGCAACTTGTGTTTTTATGCCTTGGGTAAAAGAGCAGAGCCCACAGGACAAAGCTGATTCCAATGGTGAAATCAGAGACCCTTTCTTCTCAAGTCCAAGTGAGTATCAGCCTTTCACTGGAATCTACTTAAAAATAAATAAAAGGTATACACCTTCTTTTCCGTAAATAAGGTAAATTGATGCTCCCAGGCTGGACCTGCCTTGCAACAATACACTGGCTGCTGTTCCCTACATGATGCTTTTCTCCTTAATGGAGACACACACGGCCCTATTCAAGGGACTTTCCAATTCCTTGTGATCTTCTGTGCCTAGAAATGTGGATTGACTCAGCGTGCTCAAGGCATAGAAATCCCCCTACACTCCAGAGCTCCTGCTCACACTCAGTCTGGTTGCTGGACAGAAAAGTCTCATTTTTATTCTGAAAGCCGGGTAGGGCAGAAGAGGGGGCTCAAGGGAGGATGTTATTATTCTCTGCATCACATGATCCTCGCTTGCTAAGAAGGAGGCTTACAACAAGGGCTACCCATGCTGATAGGACCCTCCTAATCATACTGACATCATAAACCTTTTTGTTGGAGAAACAGAGAGCAAGAGAGAGATGGAGACGCGATTTTTCACTTTCTAACCATATATTGTAAGCTGTTGAAATGCCGGCGAGTGAGTGGAGCTCTGTTTTCCTTCTGAGATCACAGTTGTCACTTTCCTTGATGTTTTCTCTTCTGATAATGTGGCTTCTTTTCAGCGGATAATCTCTCCAGGTGTGCAGTGTCCAGGCCTCCCCTTATGGAATCACCCTGTAAGATGAAATTAGTAACCATCCTTCCACCATGGCCATCAGACACAGCCTAAGAGGACAGCCACAAGCCTGCAAACTTACCGAGCTTCTGACCACATCTGGCCCACATCTGAGCTGACCTCATGCCAGTTCTCATGCGTGTGCTCTATCTCTAATGAAGCCTTCATATGCTGGCTTTGACTCTGCCCTCTGAATACCTTCCCCTTTCACATTAAAAGTCACACTTTTTATGGTCAGCCAGCATCTGATCCAGCCCTCCCTCCCAGTCTTCTTTCTCAGGCAGCTCAGCTTGGGTGATCTCTAAGGTAAGAATGTGGCCAAATCCCCTGCTCCTTCCTTACCCCAAGCCCATGTACTCACTAACCTTGAGGGGGAGGTCTCTTCTTCCACTTGTCTGGTAAGAAAAATTCTACAGGTTAGGGAACCTGTAGCTCCTGTGGCTCAGTGGGTAGGGCGCTGGTCCCATATACCAAGGGTGGCAGGTTCAAACCCAGTCCCAGCCAGCTAAAACAGCAGGGGCAACTGCAACAAAAATAGCCAGGTGTTGTAGCGGGTGCCTGTAGTCCCAGTGACTCGGGAGGCTGAGGTAAGAGAATCGCTTAAGCCCAAGAGTCTGAGGTTGCTGAGAGCTGTGACATCCCGGCACTCTGACAGCTTAAGATTCTGTCTCAAATTAAAGAAAAAAAAGAAAGAAAAATTATACGGGTTAAATAAAAAATGGTGACCTCAGTAATTGTACCACTAGGCTGTGATAATGGGATGGAGGGCTTTTAATTAGAAGAATTAAGGGATTATAAACAGATCTCCACCACTTTCTGAATTCCCTTGGTCCCTCTTCAGGACAAGGGCCAAATTTCTCCCACACAGCTGGCCTGCTGGAGTAGGATTCATGGAGAGACATGGTGTCTGGAGGACAGAAGGCCTTGGAGGGGGTGGTGGAGGGAATAGTCAGACCGTAGCAGACTTTAGGGGAGAAAGCCTCTTTGCCTCTGTCTTCCCGCTCTCCCTCTTCTTGCTTTTGGAGAGTTAATGTACAGAAGACAAAGGCCACAGCGGGGACTTCTGGGAAGGGTGCTTGGAAACTGGCTTCTCTGCTTTTCTCTGGTTTAAATGTGAAGCTGAAATGCGAGGGAGCTCTCAAGGGTTTCCCCTGACTAGCACAGGTCTTCCCAGGTAGAAAGTTGTTACCCAAGACTGAGTTGCTTATGCCTCCAGCTCAAGGCTAGGTGTACCATGAAAGAGGCACTTTGACAACTGTACATGTCCTTTGGGAACCTAGTGTGGCCGTGTAAGGTGGAAGTTCTGTTCCTGGGCTCTTGTTTACGGCTCACTGTCTCACTGTGTGCCAGGCTCTGTGCTCAGTGATTTCCTGTATGGATAGGTTGGGGACTGTTGTTATTCCCATTTTCCTGACAGTAACAATGAGGTGTAGTGTAGTTAAGTTCCTGTTCAAGCATATTCAGACCAGACTGTCTCGCTGTCACATCAAGGGTATAGGTAGGAGTAGAACCCAGCCCTTCCTGACCCCTGAACCCCACCTGTCAACCACAGCCCCAGGCTGTGTTGACTCTTCCATTAGGTCCACTCAACAACAGGGATTGTTCATCTACCAAACAGCACTTGGCTAGGTCCTAGAAATGCGGAGACAGAGTAATAAGGCACGAGGCCTGCCATCCACCCTCCTGGCATAATGAGGAGACAGAAAGCACACTACCAATGCCATCTCTTTGTCATCTGTGGCTGTCTCACCGCTCAGCCTGATGCAGACTTCCTCGTCTCGGCCACCTAAGCCTCCTGCCTTCATCTCACTCTGGCTGTCAGTTTGGTGTCACAGGCAGATGGGATACAAGAAAAGCCCGTCTCTGGGTGCAGGGCAAGAAGAGTGGGGGTGGGGGATGTGCCACAAAGCCGGAATCTGTTGGACAAATGACGTGACAGCAGACACGGTGAGGGTGACAGCTGGAAAATAGCATTTAATAGCCCCTGCCCAGGCTGTGCTCAGGGAGGTGGTGTGCTGAGCGACATCATAATGGCTTGTGGAAATACTGCTTGTAGCCTTCAAAGGCTACCACTTGAGGACACCCACCCGGCCTGGAGCACTTTTTTTGTCACTTTGATAACACCCAGTCTGTGGAAACAGAATCTGTGCTGGGTTTTGTCCAGTCGTGCATTCGGGAGGTGCTATGCGGAGATGACCAGCTGAACCTGGGGTCTCCGTAGCTGTGGCTCTTGCTAATGAACACTTGGCAGAAGTGTCTGCCAATGACACCGGGGTCCAGGGGAGGCTCACTGAAGCTCAGGGTCTGCATTGCTGCTAACTCATGAAGATAATTATAAAGATAACGTCGGTTAAAATATCTAATGTTTTATTCAATATTTCGGTGAGTTTCAATTACTCCCAATTATAATTCAACAGCTTTTCTATTTAAAACAATTACTTGCCCTTTGCAAGTAGCTTTGAAGCAAATAAATTGTTTGCCATTATTAGTCACTGTCTCTGCTGAGGGTTTTTTTCCTTCCATTCCTCCCCAACTCTGCTGCTTTCGAATTTGGGGCTAACTAGTGTTCTTTTCCTGGTTAACCCTTTGCCTTCCCACTCCATTCACTGCCAAGCTAAACTTGCATGGTGGGGGGAGAATAAAAGTAGCTTCAGTGACCCTTGAAACAATTATACTCATTAAAAATCAATGAGATCCAATTATGAGCAACAGGACTCTGACTCAGTTTAAAATGTATTGAATACCAATCCCTGCTAAGTGACAGCAGCTGATCACCGGGATCTTGACCGCTGTTAGGGAAAGAGATACTGTGATTGGCTTCTGTTATTGCATTCAAAGCCACCTCCTCTTGTCATTATCGTCATCTTGTGTATATTGTGTGATTTCCTTCTAGGCTAAGTGTTGTGAAGTGCAAGGGAATTTGCAAGGAATATGGATTGCCCTCAAGCATCTCTCAGAGCTTGTGCAGAATTCCATAGCATATTTTTATTGAATTCTGCTCTTGCCCTAGGAATCCGGAAATATATATATTTTTTGAGACAGAGTCTCACTTTGTCATCCTAAGTAGAATACCATAGCATCATAGCTCACAGCAACTTCAAATTCTTGGGTTCAAGCAATCCTCTTGCCTCAGCCTCCCAAATAGCTGGGACTACAGGACCCACAGATATCTTTTTTTTTTAAGAGTCAAGGTCTCAATCTGGTTCAGGCTGGCCTCAAACTCCTGAACTCAGGCAATCCACCAGCCTTGGCCTTTCAAAGTGCTAGGATTATAGGAGTGACCCACCATGCTCAACGGAATTCAGAAATAATTGCTATCACATCGTTCTCCAAAGAACTTGCCATTCAAACTGTGCTTTGTGACTTGATTATGATCACCAAACCAACTATTTGGTTAACAATTGATTAAATAGGTATGTTATTTATAAAATCCTAGAATTAACAGAAGTAGAGACTATTTGGTATTAACATTGGTAATCATTGATGAAATAGAGAACCCTTAATAAATACTTTGTAATACCTAAGATACATTTGTGAAAAGTGAATTATAGCACCAAGTTCAAGAAAATAAAATTTAATATACAAAGTACTTTTCTAAGTCAAGCACAGTGGCTCACACCTGTAATCCCTAGCACTCCGAGAGGCTGGGGCAGGTGTATTGCTTGAGCTCAGGAGTTCAATACCACCTTGAGCAAGCGTGAAAAACCCTCTCTCTACTAAAAATACAAAAACTAGCTGGGTGTCATGGCAGGTACCTGTAGTCCCAGCTACTTGGGAGGCTGAAGTAAGAGAATCACTTGAGCCCATGTGTTTGAGGTTGCTGAGAGTTACCCCTGTGATGCCACAACACGCTAGCCTGTGGCAATGGAGTGAGACTCTGAAAAAAAAAAGTACTTCTCTGGGGACCACCTTTCTGAGTAAAATTCCATCTCTGAAGAAATGAGGAAAGGGTGTGTGCTTCTGCCACTTCTTTTGAACATTGTATTAAACTTCTTAGCCACGGTAATTACTAAAAAGAAAAAGAAATAAAAGACATCTACATTTGAAATGAAGGAATGAAATGATTTCTACTTGCAGATTGCATGATATTATACATTGAATTTCCAGGAAATGCCCATAAACACTCACACATTGTCAATATTACAGCTAATAAATACTTTAAACAAGGTTGCAAGAGTAATATAGAAAAATAAATTATGTATTTATACACTATATCAATGAGCCATTCAAGATCCACATTAAGGAAATGATACCATTTAAAATACCATCAAAATAATAAAATCATTAAGAATAAATTTAACACAAGGACAAGACTTGTACACTGAAAATTATGAACAAATTATTGAAAAAAAACTGAAGATTTAAATAAATAGAGATACACTGTGTTCATGGATTGGAAGACCTAGTTTTGCTGAAAAGTCAATACTCACCAAATTTGTCATTGATTCATGCACTCCCTATCAACCCCAGCTTCCCTATTTATGCATGTTGAAAATTTGATCATAAATTCATATGGAAATGCAGGTTATCCAGCATATTCAAAGCAATCTTTAAAAAGAAGAATAAAGTTGGAGGACTCCCGTTTCCCTGTTTCAAAACTCTCTACAAAGCTACAGTAAATAAGATGGCATAGACCTGGCATAAAGATATATACATATATAAATGGAGTATAATTCAGAATCTAAAAATAAAACCATACATTTATGTTCAATTGATTTTCAATAAGAGTGCCAAGAAGACATTTCAGCAGGGGGAAGAATAGTCTTTCACAAATGGTCTTGGGATGGCTAAAAATCTTCATGCTAAGCAATGAATATGGAACCATACATAAGTCTACACACAAAAATTAACTCAAAATGGATCAAAGACCAAAAAGCTAAAAATATGAAACCCTTAGGAGAAAATCTAGGCTTATATCTTAATAAGTGGATTAGGCAATAGTTGCTTAAATATAACACCAAAAGCACAAGTAAGCAGCTAAAAAATTAATAAATGAAGTTTAATCAAAATTTTGTTTTTTGACAGAGATTATCAAGAAAGTGAAAAGAAAGTCCATTGAATGGGAAAATTATATAACTGATAAGGGTGTAGTGTCTGAAATATACAAACACATATCAACAATGAAAAGATAATAAAATTTTTAAAGGGCAGATAATTTCAACAGAAATTTCTCCAAAGACACGAAAATGGAAAGTTGCTCAATATTATTAGCCATTTGGTAAATTGAAATTAAAATCTCAATTTGATACTCTTTCATGCCCACTAGGATAGCTACAAACAAAAAGGCAGGCCATGATGAGTGTGGGTAGAAGGTGGGGAAATCAGAACCCTTGTGCATTGCTAATCAAAGTGTAAAATGGTGCAGCTGCTTTGGAAAACCCTTTGCCAGTTTCTCAGAGGTTAAGTATAGTGTACCACGCAACCCAGTGATTCCAGACCTATGTGTATGCCCAAAGGAAAGGAAAACACGGGCCCACAGAAAACTTACTCACAAATGTTCACAGCAGCATTATTCATAAAAGCCAACAGGTGAAACAACCCACATGTCTATCCACTGATGAAGGGATAAGCTAGACGTGGTGTCTCTATCAAGTGGTGTATCATTCAGCCGTGAAAAGGAATGACTCATGCTACTACAGCTTGAATGGAACTTGAAAAAATTCTGCTAAGCGCAAGAAACTAGACATAAAAACACCTCATTCGTTTATGATTGATACATAAAAAAGTCCAGAATGTGGAAATGCATAATACAGAAAGTGAAGTCGTAGTAGTTACATGGCAGGGGGCCACAGGGAGGGGCAGACCGGAGTGACTGTTAATGGGTATGAAGCTGCTTTTTGGAGTGGTGAAATGTTTCAGTTTTAGATGGCAGTGATGCTTGTACAGCATTGTTACTAGACTAAGAACTACCGTGCTGTGCTCTTTAAAGGGATGAATTTTATGCAATGTGAATTATATCTCCATGTAAAATAAATGGTTACAACAGACCTGGATTTATTTCAGTGGCGAAAGAATGGAGATGATTGGAATCTACAAATCCCCTTCACAAGATAGAAAATAGTGGTTTTCCTTGATAGGCTTTTGTAGCGAACACGGCAGTATGTCATCTATTGCAACGATGCTGGGCTACCTGAATGGGCAGAGTTGATGATAATTAGAACCAGAAGCAACTGGGCTTTGGGATTAAAAGCAACAGTAAAGCAGATGGGAGGAGGAGGGAGAGCTTTCAGCGGCACAGCCTAGAGGCAGATAAGGACACTATGTTCTAGCCTACTGGGGAGTAGAAAGCTGAAATGTAGGCAAAAGGGGCTCGTGGAACTATATCAGTGTGGTCTTTTATACACCGGCATGAAATTAGTACAGGCTATTTAATCTTGACTCTAAATTGGGAAGGGTGTTGCAGACTCCCAGTGAGGGCTCTCGCGGTGTTTCTCCGTAGCCAGACCAAATTAAGTCAGTCAGTGGTCTCTAGAGAAGGTAAGATGCTTAAGTCAAGAGGAAGCTATTTATTTTTTTTAATTTTTAATTAGAAGCTCAGATATTCTAGGTTATGGGCATTTTCAAGAGATTCCAATGAAAATATCAATTGATAGACTTAATAATTTCATCTGAGAAATGACATCCCAAAGTAACAGTGCCTGCCCAAGCCTTTTTTTGACTTAGAGATGAGGATGGGGTAAGAAT